>PVJX010025787.1:0-26539 GCA_004027295.1 Dolichotis patagonum | reverse complement strand
TCACTGTGCAGGAGTAAGTAACCTTGAATATGACCATATTTCTTTGAACCTTAGAATCCCAACCTGAAAAATGCTGATATCAACTCTTCACAACCATGTCATGGAAGAAATGTTCTCTGCTGTTAAAGGGAAATGAAGTAATAGAGTTACTCTTATTAAGCTTGCCTGTAAAACTTTATAAGAATCTGTTTTCCCCAAGCTACTATGAACATTTAGCTCTATTTCCACTTTCTTTGAAATACAAGCATTGACCTTGAAAATCATATGAGGCATTTTAATGTAAGCACTAACCAAGAAGCACAATTTTTAAGGTGTAGAACCCATCTCCTGCCTGCATTGCTGTCTGGTTCTTTACCAGGAGTCTTAGCAAGATGATTTTGATATTTTGTATATGAACCTCTTATATTATGCAGATAATATTGATGTCAACAGCAAATATTGCATGATTGAATTGGGTGTTGCACTCCAAAATGGTTAAAAAATCACTTAATTTCAAAGGGATCAATTTGTAAAGTTTGGGAAATCACACTCTTAATTTGACATTTATTGCCACTCTGTAATTACATTGAAAGGTTTTATGCAAAAACAAGGCGCCTAGCCTGGTGTCTATCTCATGGGACCCTATAATATATCTACACCAAGCAATTTGTCAGGGAATTGGCCTTCATTTTAATGAGATTTTGATTCTTGAATACTTTTCAAATTAGGTTAATAATGGAGATGAGTTTTAAGAAATGGTTGAAGGTTGTGGTGTGGTATTTCCAAATTCCTAAGCCTGTTGTTTGTTATCACTTGATCTAAAGGATGTTTCCCAAAAGACACCAATCATGAAAATGCATGGAGACTCTGCTGCTTTCAAGCAGTAATTGACTGTTTACACCCTCCTTTTTCTGTTGTTCTCATTTCCACCAAACAATTCCTTGAGTACCCTAGAGCTCTTTCCCACTAAATGGTATACTGACTGAGCATAATTCCTGCACATTTCTGGGAGAATTAGAAGGAAGTCACACCTGTTGACTACAGATGGGGACTCAAGTCTTATGATAATGGTAGCTGACATCAGTGCTTTGCTAAGACACAGCTTTGGTGAATTAATATGAAAATATTGTTCAGAGAGTAACAACCTGACTCAATTTGCCAGAGATTTTTTTCACACTTGCCCTACAGCACTTCTCAGTGCTAGAAAAACAAGAAGTTGGTCCACAGTTTATAGGTAATCTATTCAAATGTAGTTCATTAAGCTACACATGCGTTGGAGCTGGGGATTTAGCTCAGGGGCTTAAGTGCCTGCCTGGCAAGCACAAGATCATGAGTTCGATCCCTGGTACAAAAAAAAAAAAAAAAAAAAAAAAAGCTACACATGCGCATATGAAGGGACGTTGTCGCTTCTGCTGGTAGTACTGATTCTATGAAATGTTGCCACTTAGCTTCCTCTACAATCCTGTTTCATTTGAAGAGTTCTGGTTTAGACCTCATAGATCGGGACTAAATAATAACGTTTTTTGCTAAAAATCTCAATAAACAAGAAAATATATGAGTATAGCTATCTGAGAAGTCATTGCATAGGATAGTTTTCTGTGAAGTAAAACCATGTGAAAATAATAGTGTATTTCATTTTCCAAATAAACTTCTGCCATAATCAACAACTGCAATGTAAAATTCAGTATTATATTGACATACGATTTATCAGTTAGTAATTTGACTGCATGGCTGGATTGTTATAATTGGCTGATTTGATTATAGACATGACATTTATTCTTTAAACTCTCTTGGTCTCAAGTATCAGTGAGCTTTAAAATTTTTTTTTCCTTTAAATTTTGACCACATTTTTTAAAAGGATTGAGTGAACCATGAGATGCAGGATGCTTTCACTGAATTTCCATTACCTTCATAGAAATCCAGGCAACTTTCTTACTCTTTTTGTCTAACTCACCATGTAGTTTAGTCTGGTTCAAGACTAAAAACAGATGGTCTTGTTTTTGGTTTACTAAGATTTTCTGCTTTTAACCTTTGGAAAAAGCAATATTTTATATTTTTTGAGTAAAATTTTATGATTATAATCATTGTTTCAGAGTTTTGTAATATATTTTTGTAAAGCATTTTTTTTCTGTTCTAAAATTATTATATCAGCATACAGGATTGTAACTTCAAAATATGAGTGATTCTAGAAATACTCTTATGAGATGGCTACTTGACTTTAAGCATATAAATCAATAAATATGTCTAAATTATCTAAAATAACAGGTTAGAGAATAATTTTGTCTTTTATACAAGTACAAGAATGTGAAATGATGGCTGGAAGTACATTTTTTGTCCTAGATAACATGCTTTACTCTTTCCATTGTATTTTATTATGTCTCATCTCTTGAGAATTAGCTAATTTCCTTTATAACCCAAATATTAAACTAATGTAGACAATATTATAAGGCAAAAATTCATTTGCATTGGTGAATTTTGTGAAGATAAAGATTAGTGTGCATCTCAATAAGCTACAGACCATAATGTAAGAGTTATGGAGACAGATTCTGCTGCCAGATGGCCCAGGTTGCAAAAAGCTCAGTGCATTGTTAGCCAGAAGGCCGTGTATCTCAACTTACCCATCCGCCAAAATGGAGCACTGATAGTTCCTCTTTATGGATGGGGTTGTTTTGAATCTTATGAAATTTTGTAAATATATACCATGCTTAGAACACCACTGGACATAAAGGTAACTATGTTCATTGCTATAGTCACCATTTTTATTTAAACTATCACTTCCCCAGTTTTGTGAGTGTAGAAAAGGATAATGGATACATACCAAGGGGAATGTTGTTTTATCTTTTAAAAATCTTAATGCAATAGTTTAAGAAAATCTTTAAAGGTAAAATTTTATGCCTTAGTGGTAAGAATTTTAAAATTATTTTCCAGTTATAATACAATTTATTTCATTCCTTAAAACTCAATCAGTGCTTAAGCACAATAATAAAGGAAGATTTACAGTAAATCACAATTTGTTATTCTACTAGACCTGATAAACACCAACTATAGGAGCAGACAAATTATAAATTAAAAGAAAGTTGTCCAAAAAAAGAAAAAAGAAAAAAAAAAGAAAATTGTCAAGTAGATTTAATTTGTTTTTAAAAAATTAGCCTATTCTTAAGACTAACATCTTACATGTCAAAGCACTTTCATTCTTATTTGCCTGTTAGTGTGCCTCAGTGTTCCAATGAACTCTGAAAGTTTTCATTTAATTTTTACTTATTTAATTTTTCATACATAAAACATAGATGACACACATTTTGTAAAACAACAAAAGGCTGTGAAATCATATTGAACATGGAACAACTCAGTCACTGCCGTGGGCCTGTTTAGTACTGAAAACTCTCCCCACCTGCCATCAGGGTCTTGCCCCTCTGCTTTGTTGATGCTGGAGCTGACGCCAGTACTTTCCAGTCCACTGAGCACTCCAGGGCCTTGTTAAAATTGTCTCACCTTTTTCTCTTACCAGTGTGGAAGATTGGCTTCAGACCAAATTTTGCTTTGCGCTGCTTTCAAGTCACCTTGCAAAATTTTGCACTCTAGCCGGCCTCAAACTGTACTTCTATTCTCTATTTTTGCTACTCTCTAGTCTCCATTTGCTTTCTTTTGGAAATATCTTAGTAAGCACAACTTCCTTATGTTATAATTAACTTTCTTACATTTTTAAGATATAAATTCAGCTATAAAAATTAAAATCAGATTTAGCTTACACCTTTAAAATTCTGAGGGCTGGAGATATAGCTCAGTGACACAGTACCTACCTGGCAAGTTCAAGGTCCTGAGTTTGTTTGCTGTTGCAAAAATCAATTGATCAATCAGTCAATCAATTTCTGAGAGTGGTACTCTAAGAGATTTGGCCTTGGTACAACAGTAATTATATTTTATCTCTCAGCAGGCTTTAGAAATGGAAACTTTAATTTTACAGTGGATATAAGTTGAATATTTCTTATCTAAAACCTTGGGTCTGAAAGTAGTTTGAATTTTGAATTTGCAGATTGGAGAGCATCAACCTATACTGATCAAACATACACACACACACATCATCATTTGTATGCCATAAACTTAATACAAAGTGAAGATTTCATTCCACTACTGGGTCTCCTCCTGGCTCACGTCAGAGGAAGGCGCTTACCAAGAGGGCTGGCAAATTGCTTCTTTGTGCAGGCTCCTGGATTCCACCATATTTCTACTACCTTCAAAAAAAAACCAAAAAACAAAAAAAACAACAACAACAACAACAACAACAACAAAAAACCAGAATCACATAAGGTTATTAAAAAGGAAATAACAACAAAACAGATCAGTCGGTTACTGAGCAAGCTTAAACATGATATAACTAAACACATAATGGACTTAAAAAGCAAAAGGAAAAAAGAAAGTGCTCTAAAGGATATAACAGCATGTATGTTTAAGTGTGTAGGATTGATAACCGTATTACTAAATTTTTGTTGGATAGTTGAACAGCCTCAATGTTTGAATGTCTACTTTGTATGCTTTAATTTTGTAACATGAACAACTATTTCTAAGAGGACAACATGTAATTTATCAACTAGTGATTTCTTACTTTTTTTTAAAATTCTGTATTATTTTCACCCTTTTTTGTTTTGCTTTCTTTTCTTCTTAAATAAAATTTAAAAAAATTAAAAAAACTTTAAAAAAAAGAAGATTTCATTCCAATAAAGCTTAAACTTTCCTCTCACGTGTGAGTTTGTTGATGGGCAAATAAACTAACAACCATCCAAAAATTCATTTTACAAAACACAAAGTCAAAGTAAAATATTTGTGTGTCTTTGGTGAGAATGCTAGAAATAAAGGAATTTTTCATAAAATAAATCAAAAGCATTTCTTGATGCTGTAGTAGATTCCTTTTATTTGGAGCCATACCTGTCCATTACTAGTATTTTTAAAGAGCATCTGTTGAAATGTGAAAGCCCTTTTAAGTGTTTTCAATGGCAATTTAGCTGTCTTGTTCTCTCATTTGTAAAACAAACTCTAAGTAGAGACACTTGGGATGAGATGAATGTTCATATTTTGGGCCCAGGCATATAGATCAGTAGCAAAGTGCCTGCCTGGCAAGCACAAGACCCTGAGTTCAATTCCTGGTACCAAAAACAAAGTAAATAAAAAAACAAATTTTGGGACATTCATATTTTGATGGAACATTGCTAAATAGTTATGTTGATTATAACAAAACAATATTTCTGCTGGACAACCAAGATTTTTCTTTTTTTCAAATCTAACTGCAAAGTTACACCCAAGTATAATTTACCGGCTCTTTCTCAAATAAATTACATTCTGTAAATAACTTGTTTTAATGATAATTTGTCATGTGCTGAGAGCACAACTGAAAGTTTCTTCAACTTTACTGGAGTAAACTGTGCTCATTTTAAGTGTGGATACAGAGTAAATCAAGCTCTCCTACTGTGCCTTAAGCATCATATTCAACCAAAGTTCATTTATCACTCTTTTAACCTAGAAGTAAGGCTAAAGAAGAAGAAAGAGGATGAGAAAAGGAGGAGTTGGAGGGAGTGAGCATGGGAGAAAAGATGAAAAAATGATACAACAAATATCCACAAAAACTCATTTCCTAGCAGTGTAGAATGTGACAGTCTTAAAACCAGTCATACATGTAATACTTACAGAAGATAATTTATTTCTCCCCTTTGGCTTATTCCACTCATATTTTTCCCAGACTTGATTGGGGCCTAGTGAAGCTATGAAGTCATTTTGGGGACATGGGGAGAATCAATGAAAATTCTAAGATTCTTCTACTTACTGAACATAAAAACTAACTAAAGAGAAAAAAGAATCAATATAACTTGAATTGAGTATACAATGTGAACAAGTCAGTGGGTCAAAGTACCATATTTTCATTAATTTCTGAGTTGAATTCTAAGCTATATGTTTTCTGTGTGCTTATTTTCAAAAGATAGGGCCCCAGTTCATTAATAATCACAAAATTACAAACTACATACTTCCTACTGTGTTTTATTTCTGAGCCCACCACACAAGGGATTAAGTCTACTACTTCAGTACGTTTATCATTTGTGTCACATTATTGGACATACACAAATAACTGAGGTATTCAGTTACTCAGAGAGAGAGTTTGGATTGGAGTCTCGTACTGTACTTTGAAAGCACACCTGCAGGAAATCAAAGGCCCCCACTATGCCGTTTTCTGAAGTTTCAAACATCTCTCAGTAATGTAACCCATGGTCCAACTACAGGTTCTTTGCCTGTCCCCCCAAAATTCATATTTATTTAAACATGTGAAATATATTCAATCTATCCTCATTGTCTCCGAAAGTCTTTAGCTCAAAAATTCAAATTCAAGGTACACATGGTGGTGATATCTGTAATCCCAAAATTCTGTGGTTGAGACTGAAAGATTATAAGTTTGAGTATGGCCTGATTAACATAGCAACTTGGTATAACCCTACATCAGAATAAAACTTTAAGAAAAAAGAAAGAGGAAAAGAAGGAGGAAAGGAAAGGAAAGGAAAGGAAAGGAAAGGAAAGGAAAGGAAAGGAAAGGAAAGGAAAGGAAAGAGAACATGAAACAGTACAAGTCCAAAATGTCCTCTGAGACTTAAAACAAACTCAAATGTGTGCCCTATAAATCCTAGAAAGTCACACACTTCTAAGATATCATGAAATGATGTGCACAAGGTATACATTCTCATTCTAAAAGGAAGTAACAGGGCAACAGAAAGTAGAATGAACCCAATGTAACACTGAAGACCGGCTGAACAACATTAGATCATACAGTTCACTGTATGGTGTATGTGGTATTTGCACTTGATACAGGAATGTGGGCTCGGGCTGGGGATTTAGCTCAGTGGTGTAAGTGCCTGCCTGGCAAGCATGAGGTCGTGAGTTTGATCCCCGGTACCAAAAAAAAAAAAAAAAAAAAAAAAGAGGAATGTTGGCTCTCTAGCACTTGGGTATTTACTTGGTCAGTTGGTTATCAGTTTGAGTAAGAACGTCCAGCTGAACAGAAAAAAAGGTTTATTTTGATGAATAGATTTCAGCGCTTCTAGATGATGATTGTTTTTCCCAGTGCTTTGGCCCAGTGGCATCATAGTACCTCGTGGCAGGAGTTTGTGGTGGAGAAAACTCCTTAAATTGTGGCCCCGAAGCAAAATAGAGGAGAAAGAAAGGGTTGGCATCTCATAATACTCTTCTGAGTCATTCCTGCTGGTAGCCTAAAAATTTATTTCTATGTCCCAACTCTTAAAGGTTTCATCATTTCTCACTAGCACCACACTGGTGACCAAGAGTGAAGTCCATGTGTGCATGGTGGACGTTTAAGATCTACTTGAAGCACTGCGTTTTTTAAAAGATGAGATTCCTAAATGTAGGACAAGTAGACAACAGTTTAGCAGCTCCTGGACATGTTAATTAAAGGGACCTTATTAATTCAGAGACAGGAGGGATGAATGCTTAAAATAGAGATGAAGAGAAAGAAGGACTTTTGGGTGAGTTAAGGATGGGTTGGTTAGAAACAGGATGCATAAATCAAAGGAAAATTCTCCTCTCTTCAGAAATATAAAAAGTGTATTTGTGGAGGAAATCATCTTGCTTTCCCTTTGGTGTTATGTATGGAGATGCAGATGATTTCTGAACAGAAGATAAGTAACTAATAATTTCAATGAGGAAAATGAACAGTTTGGGGCACTTATGGATTACAGTTATATTTAATTTTCTGAAACAGAAAATGAGACATGATAATCACATGTTCCTGACTTCAGATTCCAAGACAAGTTCTACTTTATAAAGTCTCAAAAAATACAAAGCAAACATTTAAGTTAATAGGCATAATTTCATCATATAAATGGAATTTTAAACTCAATTTCACTGTGATAGATTGAAAATAAACTAACTGAAATTCAGCTTAGTTTACTGCTATTGCTGACAGTTGATCAAAATACAATTCACACCTCTGTTTGAGATGATGTGGCAAACACTGCAATGGAGAAAACTTAATATGGAACACCGTGTGTCATCTCTTTGTGCCCTTGTAAAGCTCATGAGAAGACTGTGACCAGGAGAATTTCATCAGTGATGTTTCTTCACCCGTCACAGCCCATGTACTCTATATTCCTGGACACACTTAACATACTTTGATCCAGATGACGAAGAGACAGATATGGAAAAACCAACAGAGATCTTCCTTTATCAAAATTCAGAAACTTCTCCATGAAACACTTTGACAGAAGTATTTCTTCCCACCAATTCAGAACAATAAAGGGGGCTCATAGAGGTAGGGTGGAATATAACAAAAGCAGCCTTGATAATATGTGAAGAGAAGAACCTAAGTGATTCACTGACTAATCAGTGGGATAGAACTGAGAGCATTCAGTGAATTTCAATAACACTGATTAGGAAAATAGAGTTGGTTAGAATATCCTCATTCAATATTTATAGATCATACATTTTGTAAAAAAAAGGGGGGGGGCTGATGTCACTACTGAGTCTTTATTCCTAAGCATATGACAAGAAATATTTGTGAATGTCTTAGCAGCAGCCATTTTTTAGAGAACATGGCCCTGTGGCCATGCTATATGGCTTGTAATTCAGTTGGCTTGTGCGTTTCTGTTTGTGTGCTTATCTTATTTATTTGTTTACTTATTTAGTAAAGTTGTATTTGATTTCACCAGACACACATTGTTGAAGAAGAAAAAGAAGGAGAAGGAGGAAAAGGAGTTTGACCAGATTCACATTGTTGTGGATCTGACTGACATGCTTTTCTACTCCCTAATTCAGGTATCAAACCCGACTCCTTTGCTTTGAGGCCTGCCAGGACCGGCCTCAGCTGTCACATCCCTGATCTGGCCTTTTTACCTAGTTGATGGTACTGTAATGGCTGTGTGAGGAGTCAGGCCTGTAAACTTGGGAACTGCCATGAACCACCTTCTACCTCTTACTTGGAGAAGCATAAATAAATAAATAAACAATTAAATACATAAAATATACATTCTTGAGAGAGAGAGAAAAATGAAGCCAAGAATAGAAAGGAGCAAAGCTTAGGGAACATCCTATCACTACATATCTGTTCACTTGTTGAATCTAGCTTGGCTTTATTTCATGTCTTTGGATTCCATGAAATAGTTCTTCATCCATATAACTTAATACTTCTCTTAAATTGTTTAAGCAGGCTGGGGATATAGCTCAGCGGCATAATCGCCTGCCAGGCAAGTGCAAGTACCTATGTTTGATTCCCATTACCCAAAAAAGAAAGAAAAAAATTAAACTGTTTAAGGTACTTCTTCAAAAGGGCTGTCATTTTCTATGGCTTTATTTGTCACAAAAGGAATCTTTGACCAACTTCCCAGCGGCTATGTGAATATGATGTTAACAATAGAACCGCTGGAATGCTAAGAGTAAAGTCACCCTACTGGGAAACCACTGGTTACCAAACTCATCAATATCAAATATCTTTAGTGATTTTATGTATATTTTCTTCTTCACTCTGAATATACTGTAAAATCTCACGTCCAGTGTTCATACTTGGTATGCCATTATAGTCACAATGCATTTGCAATTAGTAGAGAGTGATAAAGGCAAAACCTTTTAATGTTGCTTCTGGGTTAAGTGAGTACTGTATTTCAGAAATCTCAGAGTACCTAGTTCTCAGGGTCTTATTAAAGGCTACACCCTAAGGTCTTACTCATGCCATATGCAATCCATATCTCCAAATGGATTTGGGAATATGTAGTTTTCATATGCCCGTGATTTTGATTGCAGTAACACAAGAATTTTACTTCAAAAAAATTTTAGAATCTAGTTATTTTTTCAAAATTTCTCAGCCCAATATTTTTTTTAAAACATGCGTGCTGAGTACCACTTCAGACCTGCTGAATCAGAATTTCAACAAATATATTTAGATAAAAATCCTAGGTGATGTTAAAGCTCTCTTCTATTAAAAGCTGTAAATTGAGACCACAAGGCTGCTTGATTCAGCATTACTGTGAAGATGGATTCTTCTCCAGATCCAGCCTGTAATACTAAAAAATAATTTCTTTCAATGAGACACATTCAATGTTGAAAATTATTCAAGTTTAAACCACTCAGAATATCTCCACTTTGGTCTATTTTAAATCAAATTCTAAAATACTGTGCTTCCTTATCTGATGATCAGAAGTGCATTTTTCTAATTTGGAAGCTTTCCTGCCACTCTAATTTAAATGGTAAATAACTGGAGATGGACTTGACTGTAGATATACTCTTCATTTATTTCCTATGCACTTCAGTATCTCAATGTTCTTAGGAAGGCCAAAAACCCACGCTTTGAAGACTAAAAAATTGTAGTATTTCTTGTCCTATTTTCTGACAGTATATTTTTTATATCTTATTTCAAATGAAGACAAGCATCTATTAGATGCCAAGACTGGAGCAAGAAATCAAAACCTGTGACACTTTCATATTGAGCATTTCAGTCCTTTAAAAGTTTTCATGTACAACAGATTTTAGTGACTACATAAAAATGTTTGGATTTCTGCACATCACTAAAGAACATTGTTGTTTATATACAAAAATAAGTATATTTCTACCAAGTTTCTTTATCAGCTTTCTAGTGCAATTTAACTTTTGACTGAGATATTAATTGTACATATTTATGTGATATTTCAGCACATGCATATAGCAGACACTAGTCAAATCTGGTCTCATTAGCTACCCTACCTGCCTGGTTTCCCAACCCTTTGTATGTATTCCTTACTTTTTAGGTCCATCTATCTGTTATGAGTAGCTACAAGGATTCCATATATTAATTATTGTGAATATTGCCACAATAAAATGTGTTGGCATCTCATTTTATGCTGATTTCATTCCTTTGTATACATCACAGCTAGAAATGGACAGATATATCATATGGTAGGTCTACTCTCAAATTTTTGAAGAACCTTCACACTATTTTTCATATTAACTGTACTAATTTGCATTCCTTATAACTGTATATGAGTTTCATTTTTTCTGTGTCCTCACCAGAATTGGTTATATTTTGCTTCTAACAATCATTCTAAAGACACTTGGATAACATCTCATTGTTGTATTAATTTGCATTCTTTCTCTAATGGCTAACAACTTTGAATGATTTATAATAATATATTATTGGTCATTTGTCCTTTTGGAAATCTCTTAGGCTTTCATGATGAGGTGCATTCCTATCATTTATTGAGAACTGAACATGGAGGGAAACTAGGTTAAAGAACAGCAGTAACATAATCTAGGATCCATGTATGCGTGCACATATATGTATGTATATATAGTACTAGTCAAGGTTCTCTAGAGAAACAGAAACAAGAGAATGCATATATCATGACGAAAGAGTATTTATTAAATTGGTTCAGACAATCACAGACTTTTAGTCCCAGAATAGCCTTTGGTAAGCTGGAGACCCTGGAGAACTGGTAGCTGCTGAGTCCAAGAAGCTGGAAGTCCCAGAATAAGAGAGAGCAAAGATACAGCCTCAGTTTAATGTCTGGAAGCCCTGGAGTGAGCCAGGGGTATGAGTCCTCCTCCAAAGTTTTAAAAAGTTGATGTCTGATGTGCACCAGCAATGGCAGCATCCAAAAGAAGTGCTCCAGAAGAATCCAACTGATGCCACTTTTCATTTCCTCAGCCTATGGGACGATGGAACTCTTATTCAGAATGGATCTTGTGCTGACAGTTCACTGATCCATACGGCACTTGTCTCAGGCAACATTTTCATCAGAACTGGTTCAGATGGTTATGCAGAGCATGGCGTGAACAATTTTCATAAATGTTTTCTTATGACATTTCTCTTTTTCTCTCCATTCCCCTCATACAAAACAGCTTCTAAAATACTTTCCCCTTGCTCGTTTACACAGTTCTTTAAATATCCTCAGTGGTCTTTTTACCCCATCCTTACCCAGGCAGAGAAGCTGGAACCTCTTCTGCTCAGAGTACCCTGGACCTCTGGGTGTCTCACTGTTTTACTTCAGGGAATTGACAACAGAAGGAATTCTACAGAACACACCATCAGCACAACCCAAACCAATGAAAATAATGCTTGCTATAAAAATAGAGTGGCTGAGAGTTTGATTGATAGTGGTTTAAAATCTTTCCTTAAATTTTCTATATTTTACCAAGTTTCTAAACATAGTCTGTGTTGTATATAGAACTTAAATAAAACATCTAGCTTAACTGTGAAATATTTTCTATTCTATTCATGAGACTATCATTCTCTTTCTGTTTAAAAGGCACTTTTTGTGAGATTAGTCATTTGTAAATTCTAAAATCAGCAGCAAAGCTATCGAGGGAACAAAGATAGTCAACTATGCCAACCTCCCACCACAGGAACCCTCTGTTTTCTGTCCTGATGATTGTGAACTAACCCTGAATACACTAGTGCAGCACACAGGGTTGAACATTCTTACTCTTCTTTTTGCTCCATACCTCAGAAAGAAAATTCCACACCAATCTTGTGCCTTCTAAATCAGCTCAAGGTTTGAGACCAAAGAAAATTAAGTGAAGAGAATGTGGCGCCTATCATAGGATTGTTCTCTACCATTGAAAAGCTATCCAAATGCTGAGCTGGAAGTTTGGGCAGAGGTGCAATATATGCATCCTATCATCAATGCCTGTCTTAATCTTTCTAGTTATCTCTGAACTAATATTCAAGAATCCATATTTCTTAATTTTCAGCCAGTGGGCATAATCTTAATATTAATATTATGCCCAAGTTTTGGAAGGTGTGAATATAAAATATTAGTACCTTGCATAAACATACATGCATACTTCCAGATTGGTTCTTGTTCCCTACAAATATTCCGAGAAATCAAAATACATTCCTGAAGAAGTATAAAAACCTTCTACATGTGAGCACAAAAGTTCCCATCTATACTGTCCTCTTCAAACTCAAATACGGAGCTCAGTTTGTATTGGATTTTTTAAAGAGAGAATTCTTTTCAGAAATCCTTGTATAGTCCCCCTATGAAATTTCTCCTTATTGATGAAAGTTCAAATGTTGGGAAGTTGCTAAATAAGAATGCTCAATAATACATATTCCTCAATTTCTTTTACTAGAAGACTACTTTACCTCTCACTGTATATTGATTAATTCAAATATACACTGATGTACAGAGAATTCTGAGTCACGTGCCCAATTCTTATTCTCTCACCAAGATTTTTTAAATCTCTTATTTATAGTTACTTTCACTTAAACTTTTCTATTCAGACACTGATATATAAATACATTAAGCAGAGAAAAAATAGAATTTTTCCATCTTTTACACAGGTCTTTTACTTATTCAGAAATGAAGAATAAAGATGAAAACTAGTTCTTAACAGAGATCTTTTAAAGTACCAGGAATTATTTAAACATTTAAAGCATAATACATTTTAATCTGCAGTACAAACTGTAACCCTATGAGCTATAGAGTGCTGTCACTAAACACATTTTATATGTGGAAATCTAAGTCACATGGAGCTATTTAAGGTAAGATAATTACTTCCTAAAGGAACTAAATATGTAACCAGTCCATGATACTAAACACTATGCTACGGTTTCAATAAGAGATGCTTTAAAAAAGAGATAAACAAGAGTAAAATGTGGTTTTAAATTTTATCAGCTAAAGTTATTTATTTCTATATTTTACACCAATGAAAATGAAAGTCTTCATACAAATAATTTTGTTAGTACCTAATTGATACAGTTCAGAGTGATTCAATATTCTGATTTATATCATTAGTTTCATTTACTTGTATTTTTCATGTGATTTTTTTCTTTATGCATGAATACATTCTGAAATAAAATTCAGTTCAACCAAATCTCATGTGTAGCTGATTAACAATTGGATTCTCAGTCCCCAGGATGGTACTCAGACATATTTTGTGCTCAATAAATATTTATTGAATGAATAGATTATTTCATTAATATTAGGCAGTAAACTATATTCTAAGGTTAAAAGG
This sequence comes from Dolichotis patagonum, assembly GCA_004027295.1. Taxonomy (NCBI): domain Eukaryota; kingdom Metazoa; phylum Chordata; class Mammalia; order Rodentia; family Caviidae; genus Dolichotis; species Dolichotis patagonum. The sequence continues at coordinate 12,586 of PVJX010025787.1, read as the reverse complement.
ATATAAGGAGATGCTGTTCTTGATGCTAATATGCTTCTAGGCTGCAAATCTAAAAAGAACTGTGTCAGTGCAAAGTAATAAATGCAAATCTTGGTAAACTAAGAACTCAGAGGAAAGAGAAGAGCAGTCTGCATAAATTGAGAAAGCTGAGGAAGATAGAAGGCTCCACCCAATTTTTGAGCAATTATACAATTTAAAGAAGCGATTTTTAACATCTGACTCTGAATTTTAATTTACATTTGTGCACACACATTCCTATTACTTTCTCTTTCAAGATGACCTTGCTGTTGGTAATGTCTGATGATAACTAAAGGGAGCTGTATTTACTTTGGTACTCGCTACAAATTGAAACCTAAGTGGCCACTGTGTTGTCTGTTTAGTATCTGTAGTCACAGCCCTGGTTTCTTTTGATGTTCTAGGCAATGACTGATTGTCTTTTAATACCAAAAGAAATGCTCTCTCCTACAGTAAATGCTCTACAAGTATTTGAGTGTGGGTAGCACTTAAGCTTTGTTATCTCTTCAAACCATCAATACTTGTCTGCCAGATCTAATGCTGGGAGTTTTCTCCAGCTTGTCTCTGGTACCGTTAAGATTCATTTTACTCTTCCCTTGGCCAAGACACATTCTGTAGTACATTTCTCAACCCATTTTATTTTATTTTATTTTATTTTATTTTTTATTTATTTATTTGGTGGGTACCAGGGATTAAACTCATGACTTCGTTTTTACCAGGCAGGGGTTTATGCCACTGAGGTAAACCCCCAGCTCCCTGTCAACCCATTTTGAAGGGATATTCCTTTATAAGGACCAACTGATGTGGTGGAAAAGAGCAAAAGTCTTGGTCTCTGCTCTCAAATATTTAAAATATCATCAGAAAGACAAAATTTCTGGTTAGCAAATAACTGCAGAACAAGTTAGTAAATAAGGAAGAAGTAAAATATATGATACATTAAATGGGTAAAATAACTGAGAAATTTTATATTATAACCAGGTTGTTGAAGGTGGAAGACAAAAGGGAAAATCTTTAAAACAAAGAGAAAAAGAGACATTAGCACTTAGGGAGAGATTACTGAATGCTATAGATTTCTCCATAGGAACTATAAGTCAAAGACAAAGCACAGTCAGCATAGAAGTCAATGTTCACTAAAATATCTTGGTGATACAAAAAATAGTCTCAGTGAAGGAAAGCAGAATAATACACTGTTGATAGAAATGCTGAAAAGAACTGGAAAAGAAGTTTTTCAGACACAAGGATAATAACCTCTCCATGGAAACTTGAAACCTCAGAAATGAAAAAAGTACCCAGAGAACATAAATATGTAAATTAGTTTAGTGAACTGTTATTCTCTTGAGTCCTTTCACATACATTTGATAATTGAAAGGAAAAGTTAAAACATTTCCTCATGACATTTTTAATTTACATACACTACACAAAGGCACTCTGACATGAAGTTACAAGAGTAAACTAACCCATATTGTTGTAAGATTTCTCTAATACAACTTGCAGTAGTAAAATTTGGGGCCTAAGTAGAATGTGACAGTACAAATCTAGATATTATACTCCCCAAAGCAACCACAAAAACAGGTATATACTCAAATAAGTATAATAAAAAAGATCACACTAGCAAGTTGAATACCAAGAGTAAAATAACAGACTTTAACCCAGATATATAAAATTATGCTAAATATAAATGATATAAACAGATAAACTGAGAGTATAGAAGTGGATTTAAAAGACTCTGTTGTACATATTTTTTTTGAGACTGTGTCTTGCTATGCAGTTCAGGCTGGCCTTGAGCTCATTTTGTAGCCCAAGCTGGTCTCCAATTTACAACTATCCTCCTGCCTCAGCCTCCCTTCCATTATACATTTTATACAAGAAACTCACTTTAAATATAAAGATAAGGCAAACACACAAACACTTAGAAAGCTTGAGTGACTATATTATTATCAGATAAGGTAGACTTTTGAAGAAAAAAATATTACCAGTGTTTCAGGGAGCTTTGCATATTCATAAAAAGTCAATAAGTAAAAACTGTTAAATGTGTATATACTTAGCAGCAAAATAAAGAAGGAAATCTGGCAAAACCCCTGTGCAAGAGTTTCACCATTTCTCATTAAGTTAAGCAACCATTTCATAGGGCCAGGGATATAGCTCAGCAGCATAAGCACTTGCCTGGCAAGGTTGTGGGTATGATCACTGGTACCAAAAAAAAAAAAAAAAAGAAAGAATTTCATGACCTGACATTTTCATTCTTCAATCTGAGAGATAAAAACTTATGTTCAAAGGCAAACTTCTGTCGGGATATTCATATCAACTCCATTCATAATCCTCACTAATTGGGAAAGATCAAAATGTCCTTCTCCACATAAAGAATCTGGTTCATGTGTAGAATGTGCTATCTCTGGGCAAGGAAGGAATTACCTGCCGATTCACACAACATCCTTGATGACTCTGCATATGTCAAGATCCCTGTCCAGCTGTCACTGTTGAAGTGATCAAAATAATCTAGTGAAGAACTTGTCATCCGTTCATAAGAGTTGGATGGCAGAGTAAGGTGCAGCTATGAAGTTTAAGTATAAGGGAGTTGCGGGGAAGAGACAGAGCTACTTTAAATTCCTAATTCTACTGCTTGCGCCAGGAATTGATGCACATATTAAATTCACCAGGAATATACAGGAAGATAATACTCTAGTGTACTGTACAATAAATTAACAATGAAATGAAGCAATGACCACAGCATTCTCATTTCCCCAAACTGCTCTCAGGTGTATGGCATGCTCAGCTAAACACATGTGTGCTATGCACATTGGCTTAGTTCATGTTTGAGTACTACTGAGGCATTACAGCTGGGTATGTGATGAGTAGAAGGCATTCTATTTGCTCATGGTGTTCACCCAAGGTCGAGGGGACTCATCTGGAGGCAGCCTGCTTGCTGGCAGCATGTAGAAGTCGCTCCGTGCACCACATGAAGGGAGACAGAATCTCTGTCTTTTGGTGTTTCTCCCTCTTCATAAAACTCCCAGGAAGCCACCCTATGATTTCGCTCTAATGAACCAGTCTAGCCTTAATCACTTCCCAAAGGCTACAGGACATTTCCTCCTTTTAATCCCTCACAACGATGATTAAATTTCAACCCATGAAAACAGTGAGCAATCTAGACACAGTGGTACATGCTTGTAATCCCAGCCCCGGGAGGCAGGGGGGTCTCTGCAAGTTCAAGGTTAACCTGGGCTACCAAGTGACTTCAAGGCTGGCCTGAACAACGTAGTGAAACCATGTCTCAAAGAAGCCAATACACACACATGAACCAACTCCAGAAATAAAAACAGTGCGGACATTAACAGTTTTCCAAACCATAACACGAACTGTTCTCAACATGACTTGCCTCCCTTTATCCTAATGGTGGAACAAAAATTATTTTCTGCCTGTTACATTTTCTCCACCTATTGTTTTTATCCTCCTGCCAAATGCTGAATTCAAAATAACGGTTATCATTTTAAGGAAAAGATAATTTTTGCAAGGGACTTTTTGGGCTGGTCCTAGTGCTGGTAATGTACAGTGTCCTTTTGGTGATGGTATTTACACAGACTCTACCTTTGCTGAAAGCCCATCAAATAATTAGGCTCATTTCTGCATGCATCAATGAAAAGTTTAAAAATAAAGATTTAAACATGATCCTTATACAGGTTAAAAAACACTTAAAATGTTACCTTCCTGATGACTTCCTGAACCTCCTGTTGGATTAATCTGTTACTTTAGTGACCAAATGGCCATGTGACCAGTTCTCAATGATAAAACCAGTCATATTTTAGAATCATGCCTATAGGTGCATGTGTGAGCACATACACACATGTACCTTACCTGTCATTTACCTAAAAGGAAGTGAAAGATTTAACCTTCTAATTCCTGGTGCCTCACTAATATTGGCGCCAACGTTGGTTGAACAAATACTGAAACAGAGAGCTGTGTAGACCTGCTGGGTCTGCATCTGTCCTCTCCAGGACCTGATTTCTCCCTCTTGGGCCTCACCTTTGCCCACCTTTGCAAATATCAGACGCTGAATTTTCTTAACTTCTCTCTGTTTGGATGATTGTTTGACTACCAACATTGCCGATTCTTTTTATGAATTCCACAGAACTAGTGCTGGTCATATGTGAGATACATAGCATTCATGCTGTCTAGCACGGGCAACTTGCAAGATTCTTGGGAGCATTGCCTGAGAAGAATAAAATGCTCCAGTGTCAAACAATTTTATGGTTCAGGTAACTCGATTATCCTTCAGTGTTCTTGATCTTTCTGGGTTTGTTTGAAGTAGATTTTGTCTGACTGTTGATTCTGACCAAACAAATTGTCTGTGTGAAATTTTACCTGGAAAGTCAAGCCCCTGGGGGTTTTCAAACCAGTTCTTCAGTGGGATAACTGTAGTTGATTCCACCACTATACTTTATTGAAACATTCTGACAAGGATTTAACTCACCAACACCCCCCAGCGTTTGGTACACCTAATTAATTTCTATAGTATTTACATTATTCATTTGGTGATTTGATGACTCATGATCATGTGGGTCATACTAATTTTAGTTGATATGCACATTTTTCTAGTCTCCTAATCTCTGAAAATCATTACTTAGGAATGTACTCCACTGCAGAAAGAAGAAAAGTGCTTGAAGCAAGTTGATGTGAGTATGACCACAAGGGAGGAGGAACAGATTTGATTCACATCAATCCTATTTATTTTCCTCAAAAATGATGCCTCCTGAACTTTGACTTTTATTCTTCTACAAATTAATGTCACATGATACACATGAACACTGATTCCCATTCTAACTGAACCGTTATATTGAGAATGTTAAACTTTCAAGGAACATGAGTGGAGTGCTTCAAAACATTTGTAAAGTCACGAAGTATAATATAATAACAGGACCTGGACTCAGAGCTGTTCTCAAGCCTTGATGTCATGAATACAGATATAGAAAATTCTAAGAAACTGTAAATCTACACATAGCAAGTGAAGACATGCTTGAAGACTTAGTCACCTGCTTTTGTGTGTGTGTGTGTTAAAAAAGTAAAAAATAAAAGCTTGCAGTTAATCTGGTTAATATTTACAGTAGGCTTTTTATAAATGAATGCTTAAAAGTAAAATAATAATTAGAATAATAATGCTAAGCTTTTAGAAAATGTGTTTTATCTTCAAAGCATTTCCAAAAGTGTATGCAGTTAATCTCTGTACCTTGAAAGCAACATGCCAAAATATTTTGTTGTACACCAAATGCATTTCAGAAGGGTTTCACTCACCTTTTCATTTTCTTGGGCCTAATGCTGTATTTAAAAAAAAAAACGGGCTGGAGAAAATAAAACCATCAAAGGCTTCCTTTTTAATGCAAATAACCTTCTTTCTTGTGAAAAGAAATGTTCCCTGGAAACTGACTATAAGCCCAATTGTATTGAGTCTGCGTAATAAGGGTCCTGTAGGATAGGGCTAAGGGAAACTCAGCTCTTCCTTCTCCTATGGAGAGAAACAAGCTTAAATACTAAAGAGCTAAGTAAATATGTTTTTAAATACTGCCATGTAGGAAGTAAATTCACTGACAATTAAAACCTGTACTAAAATGCACTAATTCAGCAGAAACCAACATAAACCTTTTTATTTTGATCCATGTGACCCCTCTTTCCAACTGCTTCTGGAAAAACATTTTCAGACAGATCCAGTGTTGCCCTCACCGGCATAAACACAAATGTAAAATGCAAGAACCAGAGCTGGGGCAGCCTGAAGAAAACTCCAGAGAGGTGCTGAAGTGTCCTGCACCTCAAGCTGCTAGTTTCCTTGCATTTAATGAGTCTCTAAGTTAATACCTGCCACCAGAAGCCCTTGAAAAATCCCGCTCCGCATTGAGGAGTGACATTCCTTTTCTTTCATTCTTTATTCCTTTTTATTTTTAAAATGACATCAGCAATGCTATTAATTGTTAAAATGAATTCAAATTAGAGATGTAAATAGGAATAAAAGAAGATAAATACCTGTCTCATCCCACCAGTGATATCAGTACTAAATCCTTTCAGATCTCATCAATAAAGATAATCTTACTTAATAAAAAAATACTCACTATACTTGGGTGTTTTAACCCTCGAAGAGTTGGATATATATCTTTATAGCATTTCAAGACATTATAAATTTTTACATCATCAAATTAATTGTTATGTGTCATATTCTTTCTAAACATCATTTGCTAATTGTAACAGTCCCTGAATTTACTGGATCATCAAAATCACCTAAAGGATTGATTATAAATATACAACCATGAGCTCTCTCTTGGATTTTTTGTATCAGAATCTCTAGGAAAGGATCTTAAGACCTTCAATTCTTATTTAATAACCTCTCCAGTTTATTTGGAAAACGCTGGCTTAAATCTGATGCTGTTTCATTTCAACTTGCTTTTGCTATTATAAATAACTAATACATTATATCACCTCATTATGTTCTAGCATGATTATTTGCTTAGTTTAAATTCAAAGAGGTAAAAAGCTTGCTCAAATAGCATGCACATTTAAAAATGTTTAGCACATATTGCCAAATGAGATGCAAGCAAGGTAGAAGCAATTTTTTATATTCATCACTACACATTGGTGGCCAAGATGGAGATCTTTGTGATACCCATGGTTGGTACTGTGTTTCATTTCCAAATCAGTAATAGCTACAAATGAAAATGTGAGAGGAAACTCCAAAGCAATTTCAACTTGTTTTCTAGGAACTGTCAACTATGTAAATTGGAAAATAATTCCTTGTTCAATTCCATCCCTTTTTCAAGTGCTACATTTTAGGATTCACTGTGAAACTGTGCAAACAAAGTAACCCAGGGTTATTTTCATGAAACCATAATGCACAATTATATTAAACAAGTTTTAAGCTCACCTGAATCAGGGAAGAAAAATTTTTGGAAATCTGAATTTTTCTAAAACTGACCAGGTTTGTTTTATACAATCAGGCTGCATAACTCTGCTTGGGTCACACTCTCTGGTTTCTAAATGAGAAAAACAGCTCAGGGACATTATCTTTTGGCCTAGAGGTGAGTAATCACTGGTAACTTGGTGAGTGACAAAGTGGTGATTAGAAGCCATGTCTGTGTCTGTGAATATAGCATGTTTTCTGGTATTTTACTTTATGAGTAGGTCTGTGAATTTATCCCAAAATAGCATTTTTATTAAAATGATGCAAATAAAAGCTATTCTTTTCCAAATTCAAGTATACTTTGGTATATAAAATTTGATCAAGTAGGTAATACAAATTTAGTAACCAATAAAATAACACTTAAGCCAATACTTTCAAGTTTTATAATAATGTATTGCTTCCCTCTCAATGGAAATGAAGACAAATGTTTAATAATATTATTTAAAAATAAATGGACAAACTAAACACTTTCTCCAAAGAACCCCTATTTTAAATTTTTCTTTGCAATTCTTCTAACATATGTCAGTGAGAAAGCCTCAATTCTGTACTAATGGCCTTTAAACAGCATTTTCCACAGCTCTTCAACTCTTCCTCAAAGGACAGTGCATCGGCTGTGCCTGGAGAATCCTGTCCCCAAAAAAGGCCAGAAAGTGGGAATTAGGGTCCCATAAGGAGCATCACATATTTGCAAGTTCAATTGCCAAATATAAAATCTTTCAGTACTTGATTACAAACAATGTTTGCACAAAGGACATTCTCTGTTTCTCTCATCCGTTTTACCTTTCATATTTTAAAACACGTATGATTCCAGACCAAGTTCTATTCCTGAGTTAGGTAGATTTTTAAACAAAATATGTATAATGTGTGTTACAGGAAAAACTGTAACATTACATTTAGTCTGTATAAGCAATTTGACCTGTTCATTTGGGGTTACTCAAGTGCATCTTTTCTGAGATATACATCTCATTAATGTTACAGCATTTTGGGGACATTTCAATTTTGAGCCAATATTTTCATTACTTTCATCTTCCTCAAAAGATTACTCTTCTGAATTGGAATTTCTCATGGTTGACATCACTCTGAGGGACTACTGGCTTCTTCTCACTGATATGAATGGCAATAAATATTATTTCTTTTTAACTTTTACTAGTGCAAAATGTTTTCCTGGTGATTTATTTTGGAGAAAAAATTTTGTTATATACATTTTATGAGTTTTAACTTATTAAAGATGCAAGGTAATTTCTCTTTATTGAAGTGTAATATTTTAAAAATGTCACTTTCATTAAAATCATGTGCTGTTCTCTACACTGACAGACATCATGCACAAAATAAAAACAAAACAAAACAAAAGAAAACATTTCTTTTCAGAAGCTGGACCTTTACAGTTACATGCAGAATAAGGCCTCAGTCCTAAATGTGGTATGTACCTCAGATATCTGTCTATCTGTCTATCTATATGGTACATATCATATATGATATAAATGATATATATGTTATATATGATATATATATATAATGCGTATATGATATATATAGATTTTATTAAACTAATATTTGAAATGCAAATAAAATACTCTCAACACCTCGTGAATCGAGACATAATTCGTTAGATGTTGTTCAAGCTTCTTAAATTCATTAGGTTGCTCTATCAGGTTCAAACTTGAGGTTTTTATTCCAAGGTTCCATAAAATATTTTAGCAAAATACTACTAAAATGTTTCAAGAACTGTTATCATTTGGAAGAATGCCTGCAAAATTTATATATATAAGGACTTGGTCCCTATGATATTTGTACTAGGGAGTGGTAGCTATATCTGGGAATGCTATGGACCTTCATAAGTGGAGACTGAGGCACAGTCTTTGGACCCTTGGGACATTCTCTCCAAGGGAATCATGGTCTCTGGTCTCTCAGTCTCTCTTTCTCCTAGCTCGTGGTGTAATTCTTCCCTCCCACATGTGTCCTTGTGGCTGCCACCTGTGACCTCACCAAAGACCCAAACCAATGCAACAATTAGATCCTGGACTTGAATAACCAAAATTGTGAGCTAAAGAAGGACCTTCTCTCCAGCAAGTTAGTTGTATGATGCCTCTCAGTGTCATAAAGCGAAGGGAACTAATACAAAAACTGTTTATTCTGCATCTTGACCCCATCCCCACAACAGTCAGATCCTCATGATTCCCTACTTGCTTTCTGCAGAGACCTCTTATTCCTAGACTTTTCCCAGCATGCACTTCTCAAGCCTCACTCCCCCGCATCCATCCTAAGCCTGTCAGATTGACTTTTCTGCAATTTAAACCTTCACTTTGAATCGTTTCACAGCATTAAAGATGAAAATTAGATTGCTTAACATGAAAAGGAAAGTCCTTCATTCTCACAGCATAGCTTCTACTCTAAACATCCCTAACTCTGTTAGGATCACAAATCCCCTGTGTTGCCTTATCTTCACATACATGTGCATGTGACTCCATGGCTCTGCACCCTCTGCTGTGCTAACTACTGCTCATCTTGTTTAGGAATCACTGGAGGCTTTTCCCAAAGGTGTAGCCTTCCCAGTTCTTCCAAAATAGGTTCAGCTACTGTTTTTCCTTCTCACGACCTTATTTTACCTCACAGCACTGTGTACGGAATGAATCTTGATTTACTTATTTTTCCCCAGCAAGGAATTCGTTATTGACCTGTGCAGTGGCAAAGTACCTAGCATTAGTATGTGATCAAAACATGATTACTTAGCAAATTGATTATCGTCTGCAATATGTAACAATGTCAGCCTTGGTTCCTGAGTGGGAATATTGGAATTCTCCTGTCAGTGAGTCCTGCACAGCTTAGGCAGCTTTACTGACAGGATGAAGACCCTAGAGCCACTGCTATTTAGCACATTCCTCCCTTTTATGAAATCTGCTACATGGACACATGACTTCACTGGCTTATACCTTATTTTAAAATCTATAGATTATTAAGAGTAGTAAGATTCACCTTTTGAAGCAGGTATGGGAATAAGTTTGTACACCAATATTTCATCTATCAAAATCAATGCTTGCTAAATAATTTAGCACCCTTATCTTTTTTTTTCTGGAATGTCATAATGGAAGTCATAATATTTAAATTCACATTTAAATAGATAATATATAAAATATATTATTAAAGTCAACTCTGAACTATTCTGCATCAGAAATACCTAGGAAAAAATTATCACACTTTCCTAAAGCACATGTACAACAATCTCTTCCCACCTCCAGTATGGTGCACCTCAAAAGCACCCCAAGATTGTATCATCCTATTTTGTCTGAGCTTCTCTTTAGCCATCTTTCAGTAGACTTATTTAAATTTTTTTCCTACTTATGTTAATTAAGATACTGATTCTGTGTGTCCGGAGTGGTGATCTGGGTCATACACAGGAGTTTGGCTTTATAAAGTATTCTCACTGGCTATAAATAAGATAAGGTGACTGGGGCTATGTCAGTCATTTGGACTAGAGATAAAAATGGAAATAGAAGCCAAACGTGGCAAAGGAATGGAAAAGACAAATCCTGGAATTCTGACTTTATTCATCTCACAAAAGTAAATTTTATTAGAAACAGTTCTTTGAAGAGTTTTATAATCTTTATTTAGATCTAATCTGAAATATGACATTTATCAATTTAGGGAATATTATGTGAGACAATATTAAAAATGACAATGCTAAACAGAGGCTAAAACTAGAAAGTCTGTCATTTTTGTGCAATTATTACCTTGCAGATTTTTTATATAGTGACACATTCTTGAAGTTCTATAATAGGGAAAGCAAAACAAACAAGTATTATTGGAAACTCACTACAATTTATGCCTATAGAATATTCTTTATCATCTTTCTTTTTGAGTTGCAAACACAACTTCTTCTTTAAGATTTCTTAAAATTTTTAATGCTGAAATGTAGCATCCTTTTTATGGTGAGTTTTATCATTTTCTAATATGTTTATCATTTTTCTGTAGAATTTGTCATCTATTCTGGCATCATGGAGTTTTAAAAGTGAAAAACTTTTCGTTTTTCTTTGAGTGAAAAATTCATTTAGAAGTGATTAAGAAGCTAACACCAGATTAAAAAAAATCAGATCACATGACTTCAAGTCAGTGATATATTTTATCTTAATATTTTATAAAAGGCTAAAGGGGTTGTAAAAGCATCTAGACAAATTAGAAATAACTTTTCATCACACTGTACAGTTTTAATGATCTATAGTTGATTTATATACTCTCTTTTGTTTTCCCAAATGCTTAATCCCTTAAGAAACTTTCCTTATTTTTATTATAACATTGAACCTGGGCTTGATGTAGGTCTGATTTTAGTAATAAATGTTAATTTACTTAAAAAAGCCCATAATGCTAAAACTTGTGGGTCCCAGGAATGTACAAGTCAAGCGAAATAATATCTTTAAATGGTTAAAGTGTCTCATAATTAATCTTCCTCTTTCCACTCTTGTCCCTGTAGTCTCTACTCAATCCAGAAGCCACAGATAGGCCATTAAGACTTATTCTCAACTATGTTTGGATTAGTCTCTTTCCCATCATCAAAGCACAATACCAGAAATCCACAACTTAAATGAGGAGAGATTTAATTTGGCTCATGGGTTTAGGAGACCTAATCCATGCTTGACTGACTCTATGACAGAAAGAGGATGAAAGAAGAGTGAAGCTAAACAAAGCTACTTCACTCTCAGTGGCCAAGAAACAGAGCAGGGTAACACTGCCAGAGAAGGGACCAGAAATAGACCCTGAGGGTACACCTCTGTGATTCACCCAGGTGTGCCCGGAAGTATACCCCCACAAGACCCAAGGCCACTCTCAACCAATCAAGTTGACACAGTGAAGCTTTGCACCCATGAGGACTTTTTTCTTCTGAAATTTTCAAATGGATCCCAATATCAATCAAAGTTAAATGTGAAGGCTGCTGTAAGCTTTCAAGTTCACCATGAATACTCTGCCTTCCCATACCTATGCGCCACCCTGAATTTTTCTGTCGCACTGCTATTCTGTCAGTTGCATTGTTTTCATTGCTTTTTATCATTGCTGGGACAAGATACCTGACACCCAAATTTAAAGGAAGAAAGGCTTATTTTAGATCACAGTTTGTAGAGGTCTCAGTCCATAGTAGAGTGGCTATAAGGCAGGGCAGCGTGGCAGAGGGGAATAGCAGAGGAGAAACAATCCATGGTGTGGCAGGCAGGAATCAGGCTTCATTCTACTATCCCTTCTACTCCACCCAGGAATAGGACAGAACCCAGCCAGCACCCAACCATCCATTCCTAAAAAGGAAGTTTAGGAATGGACTAACATTGCAGGGTTATTCCTAAGAAAATACGTAAGGGTTAATCTGTTTTCCACTATCACTATGAAATATCTGAGCCAGACAAACCTCATAAAATGATTATTTATCTTCCACTATGAGACACTGAGACCCAAGATCATGCTCCCTCTTTGGCTCAAGCTCTGCCAAGGACCCTTGGCAGATGGCATCACAGAGGGAGTATTGAGGGAGTGAGAAATCACATTGCCCATGTGAAGCCAAAGGCAGAATCAGGGACCTTAGATATTCATGTCAACTCACTTTTATGAGAACTCACATCAAAAGACCACTATTCTCGTCTTACAGCAGAGACT
>PVJX010025786.1:0-26555 GCA_004027295.1 Dolichotis patagonum | reverse complement strand
GCAGGTCCCGAGGCGCCAGGGTCTCTCCCCTGCAGGCCCCCCAAAGTCCACCATACTCACCTGCTATTTCTTTCTGATGAATTGACCATTCCATTTCCAAAGTTCTGAAATGGCCAACAGACCACAGAAAGAATTCTCTTTAGGCTCCTGTTTGAAACCAGCAGCTACAGCGATCTGCTGGCCTTGCTTCAGGGCCACTGTTTGTAGCAGTTAAAGCATTAAAAGGTTTAGTATTACTGGCCTATGTCTTCCAACATTATGGAATCATAGTTTATTATTTATAAATTACAATGTTTTGTTAATGGAAAGTAGACCCAGAAATTTCAAATGTATAACTGATACAAAATAAGTGTCAAACATACCTTGTATATAATGTATTCAGAGATAATTGAAAATAGTATCAGAGCAAATTAAATCAGAATGATTTCATTTATCAGTTATAGATGTTCTTATTATTGAAGGAGGAAAGATTGTGTGGGTAGACACTTGAAATAGCTTCTTTTACCTGTGAATCTGGGCTATAATTATTCCATAGTAAAACTTTATAAAGGGTTAGAATAGTTAGCTGTTATTTGTTGTTTCTTTTCAACCTTTTTGATTTTGAGGAAAAAGGTGGTTCATAGCTTTTAAGCAAACTGTTAGCTTGCTTTCTTCTCATTTCAAATAATGAAACCTATGGAGTAGAAATGATATTATTCCCTAAAACTCAGACCAATTAATTGTCATCATGGATACTGGCAGCATAGTATAATTAAAATGGTATCATGGGAAACAGTTGAACTTTTCCTGTGGACACTGTTGCTTTTTATAGAAATATAATTTGAATGCTTATATTCCATGAATGTGTTCTTTTTCAAGTAAGCAATTTTCGTAGGTTAAACTTTTCCTAGTAATGCTGTGGTTATTTTTGAATGACTTCTTTTGGGGATATTGGTAAATTATTTTCATTGTCCTCTCTAGTGGCAAATCTTTATAACTTGAGGATACATTTAATGTTAAAAATAGTAATGGATCTTTCAAGGCCAAATCTGGTAGGTGAGGTATATGATACAATTGTTGAATATTGCTGTTTTACTTAAAAAAAAAAAAGGGATTTTTGTTTGTCTTATTGATTCTGAGAACAGTTCTATAGGAATTCTAAAAGAGTAGCAGTGACTTTTATACTTTCTGAGTGTCTTCAGAACTTCTCAGCCCTTCCACAGTTCCATTAAAGAACTGGTAACCACTGTGCCCTAATGTGGGTTATATATGTGAAATACTGTGGACCAGTGTATCCAGAACACAACTGTTTATCTTGGGTGGCCATACTTTTGGAAAAATGATTTAAAAATGAGGAGGCTGTTAAAGTTCTTAATAGTTTCTTGTGTGCTTGTACACAGTTTAGTCATCAGAGAAATGTTTCCTGAACATGTTATGTATTACAGGGTAGGGTGATAGGTGGTGTGAAGATATGAAAACTAGCCATGGGTTCTAGCACACAAGAAGGCTGTACTTTTTTGACAAAGGAACAGCTTGCCTGCCTGCCTGTCTTCCTTCTTTCTTTTGTTTTGTTTTGTTTGTTTCTTTTTTTTTCTGAGACAGAGTCTTATGGTACAGTTCATGCTGGCCTCGAACTTGTGATCTTCCTGCCTCAGCCTCCTGAGTGCTGGGATTATAGGTGTGCCCAGCTAGACAGCTTTCATATTTTATATTAAATCTTAAAAGTTATTTTAGTAAATGCTCAGGTTTCTAATGTACTTCATTTTTTATAATATGGGCAGTAGTTGGGCCCGTTGTATTAAAAGATGTTTTATATATTTTAGAAGTGCTTTGAGATGTTAGAATATAGCATCTTCTGTTTGAATTGAGGAAATTAATACCTTCACAGAAACAAATACTGGTTTATTTGGTATAGGATATATTGTTATAATTAGTTGACTAAAGTATATACCATATTTCTTGTTCTGGCCTTTTTAATTTGAAATAAGTATCTTTAGAATTTTTAATTGGGGTCACTGGGATATATTTGATTAAATTGTGGTTGTATTAGCATAAGGAATACATCTAGGACCCACACTAGTGATCAGCAGGATTTGAAGGACATAAAAAGTACATTTTGGATTTGGGTTAAGGAGATCATGCTTGTTGCACATAGGTATGACGTTTCTTAAAATGTGTAAAGTTTCATAAAGATAACTAATTTTTCCAGTTTTCTTAGCATTAAGAACTTGTGACTATGACATTTCACTTTAATATCTTGAGTTTTCCTATATAATAAAATATATTAAGATAGAAAGTAACCTAATTGTGTGAGAAGCTGAAGAACAGATTTTAGCTTCTCTGAAATACAACTAAATGGAAGATATGTGGTATGGTATGCTTCTGTTGGACAAGCTAGTTTCTAAGTGAAATCAACATTTTTGTACATATTTTTAGGGAGGGCAGCTGAATTGGTTAAAAGTCTAAATTGTGTTAGGTGTTTTGTGTATGTTATTGCAAGGTTCCCCTGGAATAACTAAGTTACTTCCTGTTTTAGAATGAGGAGATTCAGCCTGGGGAGGAAGACGTGGCCAATAAGGCCCGATAGCTGAGACGGGTTTGTTAGCCCAGCCTCTCCGCTACCTTATGCTATCTCATGTCTGAAAGTTGATGTCTTAAGGGTGCTTCAGTGTGGCAATCTAACAGTAATAACTTTTTAAAAAAATTTTTACTTTTTTGAGACCAGGTCTTGCTGTGTAGTTGAGGCTGGCCTTGAACTTGGCAGCAATCCTCCTGTCTCTGTCTTTCGAGTGCTGGGATCTTTTTTGACAGTGATAGCTCTTACTAGAGTCATTTTTGCTGTCCAACATTCTGAAATTTTTAAAAGTCTTTTTGTGTGTGACTCTTACTGGAAACTTTCCATTTTGGGAGGGAGGGAAAGTCTACTGTAGGCTACACTGCAGGAACATGCTCAGTTTACTCGTTTCAGTACTGGTTTAGGTGTTGAAAGTAAGTCGTTTCTTTAGTTATAGACAGCAGGGTTCTTTCTAGTCCATTTCCACCTCCCTAATCATAAATGCAAAGTCAGCAACCACTAGAAATATAAATAGAAGATCTTGATTTCTGGCTTAAAATTGCACTGTATTAGTAATGAGTATTTACAGTGACGTATTTAGTTATGTGTTGAACAGTACACTTTAAAAACATGTAACTTGCGGACCCCTTGCAGAAATTCTTTCTGTAGCCAAAGGTGATGCCCTATAACCTTTTTAAATCCATCTTTAATTACAGTGAAAGTAAATTATACTCTGATCATGTGCAGAATGTCTGTAGTGCAAGGGGTGGGGTGGCTGTCAGCTTCTAGATACAGTTGGAACTTTTTTTTACAGTTGAATCTTTTATTATGAGGCTCAGCAGTTGAACATGAAAGAGTTACGTTTTAGTTATTTTCTCATTGCTGGGCCACAAAACGTGACACCCACACGTTAAAGGATTAAGGCTTATTTTAGCTTGTAGTTTGTAGAAGTTTCAGTCTGTAGTTTAATTGACTCCAAGGGGGCCGACATGGCAGAAGGGCATGGCAGAGGAGAAGCAGGCTATGGCAGGGCAGGTAGAAAGCTGCAGACTGTCTTCTGTCTTTCCCTTTATATTCCATCCGAGCCACAAGCCTGTGGGTTGGTGCCACCTGTACCAGGGTGGGGCTTCACATTATCCATACCCAGCACATGATAAACCAGTCAGTAGATTAATCAAGCACCACATCCTTTATCCAGCCCCCTCCGTGATCCTCTCCTCTGAGTGCGTGAGGCTTTGGGGCACATGTAGATATAAACCATAACAAGTTGTAGTATATAAAGGGAAAGCCTTTCATACATTAAAATAGAAACTTTATCTCTGGATCTGTAAACTGTCCTTATGTAGATATTTCAAGCTAATTAAGCTTTTACCTTATAGATATGTGTATATATGTATGCATAGATACACACATGCACGCAGGTATACATACACAGTATATTCTATTGTACTCGAAAACCATAGACTGAAGATCTTATTTAAAAGCACTTTCTTGTTATTGGGTGTGTTTGTATTAAGTTATTTGCATGAACTAAGATTATTATTCATAAACTGTGTTTTCTAGTCATTTTTGCCACTGTCATTTTATGTAGAAAGTTGAAACTTTTATTCAAAACTGCCTTATGTGAGGATCTAACAGCACAGGGGTGGCAGAAGTGGATTTTTCTAGGTGATGACTCCCAGCAAAAAAGAAGTAGCAGTTGTGGCAGGGATTACAGTGCTTATTGGATCGCTGAGCTGTGTTTTCTCTCCATTCTCTGCAGCACTGAGGGTTCGAAGAGAGTGATAGAAACCTTCAAAAGGTTTGATAACTTACCTGCTTCCCACTTTGATAGACAACAAAAATAAAACAACTCATATTATTAGGATTGGGGGAGGGAAAATAATTTGGATCTAAATGTAAAGTGAGACTTCTAGCTTATGGCATTTCAATATGTCTAATAAACAGCTGGGGTTGAAACAGTACAGATGTGAACTACACAGCCTTGTTTTAAGTAGACCTTGTCTGAGAGGCGAATGGAATTTGAAAATCCTCTACTTGGAGGTTTGGAATGGCTAGCCTGAGACAGGAAACATTCCTTTGTGACCTCAGAAGGAATTGAGTTCAGAGGATTTCATACACGTTTTCCTCTCACGAAGGAAAGACTGAAAGTGGTCATGAAGTAAAAGATGGGTTGAAGTTGTAGAAGATGAGCAGCAATTTATGGGAGCTAAAATACATTTTTAAAAGTGGGAATTATGACCAGTGTTTTTCCTGCAGAGAACAGATTTGATTTCCTAAGTAAACTGAAAGACTACAGTGGAAGTTAGTGTGAGAAACAGAGCATGGGGGGTGTGTGTGTGTGTGTGAGTTGAGGAATAACTCCATCATTTGGAAGGTTATAGACAAATGTAGTGGGACAGATCTTACATGTGTTACATGTATATATCAACTCACAAGGAGTGTGATTGTTATGTACTGCAAACAAGTACTAATAAAAAATTGAGAAAAAAAAAAAAGAGCCCATAGAAGGGAGCAAAGGAAGGGGAAAGTAAAAAGAAGACATCATGTACACATACTAATTCCCCAAGATGAATTTATCATATTACTGCAAACAGGTATATTAATAAAAAAATTTTAAACCAAAAAATAAAGAGAAAATGGGGCTAAATGACACATTTCTTAGTACTATGGTAAATATACTGCATAGTTTAATTGGTGTTTTGTGAACAATATTTTTCCTACAAATTAAAATTTGTTTAATCTACTAAAATATAATTTGTTAGATTTGTTCATAAAAACTGACATGGTTTATGACAAGATCTTGTAAGGGTGTTGTATTTATTTTAAAAGAAGTCCAAGGTAACTGAGAAATGAGAGAAAATGGCTTTTTATACTTTAAATAATTGTTATACTTTATATCATAAAGAATCAAGAGGATTTTCTCTATTCAGTTTCCTGTAATCAAAGGTCTATGCAATGAAAAATTTGGTCCTAGTTTCAGTGCTTTAGTGCAGTATAACATTTCTTTTAATTTAAAATTTTTTTATTTTTTAAAAAAGCAGAACAGAAAAAAAGGATAGAAATGACACAGAATTTCAAAAAAAAGAAGTAGGGAAATTAATGCTAATTAATATATTTCATATTGTTATCTTAGAAGTTGTTCAGGTTACAAAATCTAGACACAAAAGTGATCAAACAGTGGCAGCACTGGTTTTTTTTTTTATTTTTATTTTTTTTATGAACTAACAGATCAGTAGTATAGTTATCTATCTAGCAGCACAATTTGTAATAACTGAATCTTGGAAACAACCAGAATGCCCATCAACTGCAGAATGGATAAAAAGGATGTGCTATTTTTATACAATGGAATATTACTCAACTGTAAAAGGATAATCTTGAGGCTTTTATAGGTAAATGGAGGCAATTTGAGGCCATACTCATAAGTGACATAAATCAAACTCACATTTATAAATAAATATGACATTTTTGAAAGGTGTTTTAACACATTCAAAAGAGTGTTTAGGACTCCTCATTACTCTGATAATAAAGTAGGATGCATGTGAGTTTTGTGATCTCTACATTTTAGTTTTTGTTTAAAAATTCTATTTCACAGAACACAGAGGTACTGAGTTTCAGCTATTTTTCAGGTTGGCCCAGGAATTTCTTCTACTTTTGTTATTTATGAAGCACAAAACTGCTTGTGTTTATACCAAAAGAATATCAAGCAATACTAATTTTTTGTGATACTAACTTTGATTTTGCACTTATTTCTCTGTTATATACACAAATTACTGTGAACCTTTTTCTTATATCCTAAGCAATATTTTTCCTTATGTTTGTGCGTAAGTGTACTGTACTTAATTAGAATTTTAACCTTTTAAAGGGATAAAGGGAAAATCTAGTTTACTTCTGTGCATTCTTGAATGCTTGGATTAATTTTTCTTACTCTGGTATTACATCTGAAGTGAATGCCTATTAATAGTTATTATTATTTTGGTAGTTTTTAAGCTCTTTTCAATTTTTCCACTAGTAAAGTTGTGGGGAAAGTTCATTTTTCTTGTCTTTGTGAATTTCAAAATAATTTTTCATCCTGTTCAACTTTTAACCTGACCTTTTCAGGTCCCTAAAACGTCTAGTTTGTATTTTTTTAGCATATAAATAGCAATATTTCAATTCACATGTAATTTTATTAATTTTTGTGAGTAAACTGCTCTGGAGCATTAAACTATGTTAAGATGCCTAGTTCTTTAAAAATTACTGGCCTTTGGTATTAAATAACCTAAAAGTATTTTATAGTGATAATATTTGAGAATTTAAATGAAACAATTCATATACCCATACATTTTCAGAAACTTGATACTTAATTGTTCAATAATTGAAATTATCTTTGGAGATTTTGTAAAACTTTTGGGCAATTCATTTCAAAATAGCCTTTTTCTTTTTTTAAGAAAATGAACAGGTGATAAATTACCATAAAGTGTTGTTAAAAATGTGTTTTTTTGCATTGTCTTCAAGTTTGGTGAAACAAACCTCCAGGATTGTTGACAGTTGCATATGTAAAAACACTGCTGGCTCCTTTTGGCTTTCAATTTAAAATTTAATGGGTTTGGATTAAAGACGTGATGTATTTTTAGCTCTTGAACAACAGATGGCAGTATTGCATTACATGATCACCGCAACAGTATGCACTATTATAGATGAAAAGTGAATTTCATGCTATAGCTGATCTAATAAAATGACTAGAAGTCATTAGATTAGCTAACACTTTATTTTTCTGATTTATTGATTTCTTTCTAAACTTTTTGGCAGCATTTATGTAAGATTGACCTTTTGCAAGGCAGCATGATCCTGGGCAGCTATCAGCTGCCATATGCATGCTGGAAACCAGATATGGAGTTACTGAGGCATTGGCTGTCTGCTTGAGACCTTCACTGCTCTCTTGCCCTGACTCTGCTAGTCCTAGCATCCGCTCACTGCCCCTCTGTGCATACTGAAAGGGAAGTTTTTGAAGTACAGGACAAATGCTTGTTACTCTGTTACTCATATTCCTTTCTTATAAAAGACATTAAAAATTACTACTTAAACTAACATTTGCATAGGATAGAAGCTGAGTGTCATTAATCTTCAAATCCGATACATACTAAGGTTACAGAGACTTAATAGTAAAGCAGAATGGAGTAAACTGTACTTCAAAATTCCCACGAGTTTCCACTTGGCAGCATGTACATGTAGTTCACTCAGGAAGGACATGATTTGAATGTCCAGGCTGGCATTTGCATAGGGTTTTGTTTTTGCTCATTCTTGCAGAGCGTGGTGATTCTCACATTTAGGAGTTTTTTAGAATTTTGGTCTAATGTTATGTATATAGTTTCCTGCCTGTCATGTTTAGAGTGGTATAAGAACATTTTTTTGGTGATAAATGACGCTCTGTGATTTGTACCAGGTTTACACACCTGAGTTCCAGGTCCTTGTGAGCTATGCTGCTTTCACTGCTGCCGCTCACCGTATTTTCCCTGAATCAGAGACAGAATGACTTCTCAGCTGGTTACTGTCTTAGGTGACTTACTTGGTTTACATTTTTTTGTTCTATCGCGAGTTCTTCCTGTTTTACTTGGCTTTACCTTTGACATTTCAGAGACACTGATGTTCAGCTGACAGAAGCCAACTCTCATCATTAAACCAGACTAGAAAACTAGCTGCTGCCATCTATTAGCTACTTGATTTTGTGCCGATGACAGTGTCTGTGGCTTTGTGTCCTTATTAACTTAAGGTGATTACAGTCTTCTTTGGTGAAGACTGAAAGAGCTGACTTATGGGGGTGTGTGTTTGGTATGAGCAGTGTCATTAACCATAACTCCTCCCACAAAATAGGAATTTGGGTGTGTGTGCATTAATGAAGTAAAAACAGTTTTTGATAATTTATAAAAATAATTTCATTTTTAGCTTTAAAATAGTAGAAAATTAAAATATTTCTAAATAAATGGTGTGTGAGAGAGCATCTCTGAGTTTGTGTTAGTAACTTTTCTTGTTGTAGAGATAAAATACCTGACATCCAAACTTAAAGAAGGGAAAGTTTATCGTAGTTAAGTTTGTAGAGGTTTCAGTCCATAATAGGCTGGCTCCAAGGCAGAGAGGGGTGTCACAGAGGAGAAGTAGTCCATAGCAAAGCAGAGCAGTGGACAGCAGTAAGCAGCAAGCGATGGCAGTAGCCCTCTGTCTGTCCCTTGTATTCCATCCAGGCTACCTGCAGGAAGCACTTATACGCAGGGTGGGGCATCTTTAGTCTCAGCATCACGCCATTAACCCCAGCATCCCATCCTTAATCCTGGCATCACACACCCAAACCAGCCATCTCCAGAAGCCCTGTCTATGACTGCAGAAGGCTTTGAGGGGGCTATCTAGACACGAGCTGTAACCGAGTTTTCCAGTAAAATCCTCTATAGGGGACTGTCAGATCTAGTCTGCTTATTTGACATGTTTTAGGCAAGATCCTCAAACTATTACAAATTATATTGAACCAGAAATCTAATTTAGTTCATTCCTGTTAAATTGGAAGCATTAATTGCTTTGAATTTAATGGGATTGAATTTAGTATTTTAAGCTTAGTAAAATATGGTTATATGTATTGCCACTTATTTGTGCATGTTTCTATGCCCTTCAGAGAGAATTGATCCAATATTACTTTATTCAAAAGTTGAATCATTTGCTGTGATTGGTACAGAGCATGATATAATGGTGTGTCTTAGTTACTTTTCTCATTGCAGAGACAAAATACTTGACAGAGTTAAAGGAGGAAAGATTTATTTTGGGTCATAGTTTGTAGAGGTTTCAGCCCATAGCTGGCTGCAGGCGGGGTGGCATGCAGAGGGGCATCACAGAGGAGAAACAGTTCTTGGCAGGAGAAGACAGCAAGTAACAAGAAACCAGGGACACTCTTTCTACTCCTTATCTTACTCATCCTTCGGGTGGATAGCACTGACACCCAGGGTGGGGTTCCTGTAGTCTTACGTAGAACTATGCCAAGCCAGAGAGTGGACTGATTTAGTAATCGTACATCTTTGATTCCAGCATCACACCCTCCCGATCTGGCCACTTCTCAAAAGCCTACTTATGTGAGCCTTTGAGTGGACATCTGACACAAACTATAACATACTGGAAATGAGAATGACATTTTCTCATTCTTTTTTCTCTTTTTATTTTTCAGGGAATAAAACAAGTGGAGTTTTCATTTACTCAGAAATAGGGGAAGAATTTCTAGAGAAGAGCTAGAATGTTGCTTGATTGCTCTTGAGGATGAGTGTCTAGCCCTCCTAAAGATGGGCAAAAAAAAAAAAACCCAAAAAACTTTGGGGTGAAAATAAATCTCTGAAATATTTAATCTTACAATGCTATTTAAATTTTCCCTACTAAGTCATATTTAGAGGTAGCTAGGTTTACCTTATTTTCATGAGTAATGCTGTACTTTTTCTAAAATTTACTGTGAAAAAAAAGGTTAATCGATGAACCAGATATATTTCTGAGCTAGTGTCTGATTATTGCCTTTAATGCTGCAGTTTGACAGCTGTGGTACTGGCAGCTCACCCTTCCTACTGTTTCTTTTGCTTTCACTATTTTTTTTTTTTTTTTTGGTGCCAGGAATCAAACTCACAACCTCATGCTTGCCAGGCAAGCACTGTGCTGTTGAACTGTATCTGCAACTTAGGCTTTCACTGTTTCACTGTTTCCAGTAACCATTTTACTACCCTCTTATTAGCTATTGTCTTTCTTACATTCTTTTAGAGTTACTGTGGAATGTAAGATGAGGTCATTATATTTTAACTGATTTAAAAATCTACTCTATAAAGAATTATTTGATGACTTAATTTGAGTACAATTCATAAATGAATCAAAGGTAAAGACCATCAGGAATTTTCTCTTTTCCATATAAGAGCTGAATTGTTACCTAGCTTACAAAAATGGTGGAATTATGAGGATGTTCTCATAAAACTGTTGAAAAAAAGTCACTGAAAAATATAAAAGAAGACACTGAAAATGGTAAAGAAACATCAAATTAAGGCAAAGAAACTTTTGGAACAGCATTTAAAGCTTATTTCTATCTCATTTGTGGCAACTTTTTGTCTTGTAACTTAGGTAAGATATAAATCATACACATGCCATAAACATTTTTTTTTTTGTACCAGGAATTGAACTCAGGATCTCACACTTGCCAGGCGGGCACTGTGCCACTGAGCTAAATTCCTGGCCCCAACATGTGTTTTTTAAAAAAGAAAAGGCTTGGGCGGGGGTTTAGCTCAGTGGCAGAAGCATCTGCCTGGCAAGCGTGAGGTTGTGAGTTTGATCCCTGGTACAAAAAAAAAAAAAAAAAAAAAGGCTTGACACAGTTTTCAGTGTTTTTTCCCACTGATGTAGACATAGGAAATTACATTGGATAAAAGTTTTTGTGTTTGTAAAAAGTCAGTTGATGTGTGAATGTAGTTAGTGTTCATACATTCATGTAACAGTTTAAACATACTTTCCCTGTCAAATGCATACAGGAAAGTTTGTAAAAATAACTGTTTTCTAAGATCTTATGTAACACAGAAATGTGTGCATTACTTGTAACACAAGAAAAATTATGATTTGTCTCATTATGTAATTCTAATGAATTAATGTTGGAATTTAAAAACTAGCAATTTGAGCCAGGCATGGTGGCACATGCCTGCAATTTCAGCAGTCAGAAAGCTGAGACAGGAGAATAGCCACGAATCACCATAGTGAGACCCTAGTGAGATCCTATGTCTAACAACAAACAAACAAACAAACAAACAAATACATACCACTGGCAATTTGAGCAAGTAATGGCTTAACCATTCTTAACTGGTTTTTTTGGATTAGTCATTAAAATTTTCTGAACCTTAGTTTCTTTAAGATGGAGTTATGCTGTAACAGGCTCTAATGAAATTAGAATGGAAACAAACATAACTTAGTTTTTGAAAACATTTAGAAGTTTAAAACTAGCTAACACATTGTTTACATGTTATAAAATTTTAAACTGGTAACTTACATTCCTCATTCTCCTTTTCATCTATGCATTTTATTCAGTCTAACCCAATTTTTCAATATACCAAAAGGTGGCACTGTTGGTCCATGTTTAATATTTTCATTTGCTTTTTGATGAAAAAATGGACATCTTATCTGCAAATGTCTTAAGTTGAGGTTATATTTTTTACATTTAATTTTCTGTTTTGTTAATTCATGTAAGGTTTCCTAGGACCAGATTTCATTTTTATTTTGAGATAATTTGGAAATTCAGTTATTTAAGTCATTTTATAGACATAAACTCCCATATAATTAATATATATATAATTAATATAGTATAATTAATGATAAAACCTTGTCTTTTTTTTTTATTTTTTTGTAGTACCGGGGATTGAACTCACGACCTCACGCTTGCCAGGCAGGCACTTATGCCACTGAGCTAAATCCCTAGCCCCTAAAACTTTGTTTTAATGTGGTAGCTAATGTTTCATGGAAAACATAGTTGCTTTTTTGTATAGAAAAAACCATTTTTTAAGCCTTTAAAAACCAGTGATTAAATCACAACAGCCATAAATAAATGATTTGTGTGCTTTTAGGTCACACCACCTAGATTTATCCATTTTGGCAAGTCATTTTATATTAAAAGTACCTTTGAAAATTTAGCAAAACCTTTCACTGCTTGAATTTCTTCTGGCAGAAATGTGATAAAAGGAGAATCTAGATTCTATGAATAGCTTTTCTAGGTGAGAAATGCTGAAATTAGATAATATGAATTTGACTTGAATTGAGAATAACTAATACAGGAGGATGTGAGTATAGCTCCCATACAGAGAGTTGGAAACCTCCTGATTGCGTATTCCTAGAGCATAGTGCATCCAATGCAGTTTATGACCCAAGCAAGCTAGTACAAGTAGGATATTTTTAAGTCCAGTCAGAGCTGTCTTTAGTTGTTTTTCAGTACAAACAACATTTGCCAGTGATTTTTACTGGAAGTAGAAAAGCACAAAACACTTCTGCTGCTATTTTCATAAAATGCTTAGCTCTTGTTTGGGCTAAGGTTAGAAATTCGAGATCCTTCCAATGTGCTTTCATTGTTTCCTTTACTTAAAAGCAGACCCTATTTTGAGTCAATATAACTTACAGATTTTAGTTTTTGTCATTTTTCTTTAAAAATTACTTTTTAGGGTACTATGGCTTAAAACCCATCTTCATAACTCTGAAGTGACTGTCTGTTACTATGTATGTAGTTTGGAGGAAGTGAAAACTCTTGGCAGTGAGAGGTTTTATGTGCTTGTGTATATGTGCTTATATTTAAATGTTCACTTTTCTTTCCACTTTTGTTGATATTAGTGATATGATACATGCGTGATCTGACTGAATTGTTTGAAAATGCATAATTAAAGGGGAATTTAATTATTTAGCAAGTCCCACTAGCTAAAGATTGTCTTCTAAGACATTTTCTTCCAGTATTTGACAGTCTTCTTGTGACCTCTGAATAATGGGAGACATGTAAGGAGTAGACTGTGACATTTACACTCAGAGGTCATACTCCAAGGGTATACTTATTGTACAGCTTGAACTGTGTTTTAAATTTTTAACAAGAGCCTTACCTGCCTCTGTGCCTCTATAGATGTAATATTCTGTGGGTTTGGTAAGTAACAAAGGATTATTTTTCTAGATGATATTCTTTTCAGATTTTTATGGAGAAATTAGGAAAAGCAATGTGATGAGTGATTTTTTTAAAACCTTTGCTTTGGACAAATGGGCAAAGACAGCTAAGTGTCCTAAAAATGTTTCCAACAAATTCTCCCCAATCCACTCCCCTAACATGTGCAGGCTTTCCAGAATTTCACATTAGTATTACAGGGTAGAAGTTAAATAGTAAAATATGGTATTAGTCTAGTGAGCCTTATTCTCCTAGTAATACTTGGGATTAAAAAGAAATCAATCAAACAGCATTATATATTTGTTATAAGAAAAGGTGTATCATTAGATTTTGTCTGGCTCCTTTAGATTTCTTGTAATAATATGCTAATTTATGCTGATGATCTTACCTCATGACCCTTCTGTGTGGCCTAGATATGTTAATATGCTTTAGCTTTTTAATTTCAATCATCTGTGGTGGTTGAATATGCTTGTTAGTCCATAGTACCGCTCACCCGTCTGTGTCAGGGACTGGAAAAGAACAAGAAAAATGTATCTCAGAATCAATTTCTTTAAGCATGCATTAGTAACGGAGGAAATTATAAAATAGACATAATTTTAATAAGAGTTATGTCGGAACATTCATTGCAAATAGTACAGCACATACTGTCAGCTTTTAATTAGGAAAGGAAGTTGGGTCATTGGTTTTATTAAGCAAGGGCTTATTAACATTTTTTGATTCTTTAAAAAAATTTTGTTTAATGTCAATGAGAAAATCTCAAGAATGAAAATTAGATGTCATAGTAGTTTTATGATTTATACTGCTCTATTACACCCATTTTAAAATTTCTTACATTTGGAGAATTGTGCATTTAAAAATCCCCATGATAGGCAAATGCCATATAGTATGTGGTAGGGAAATTTATAGGAAAATGGGACAGGTAAGCCCAAGGCTTAAAACAGATGAGAGAACTCAAATACTTAAAAATCTTGTTAAAATGAAAATTCATAGAAGAAATTTGTATGCCTTAAATATAATTGCTTTATCCTTCTTCATTCATAGAAATTGCCCTTTAAACTTTTTTTTTTCCTTGTAGAAAAGGTATATACTAAAGGAAGTTTTTTCCTTCTTATATTTGGTTGCTTAAGCTTTATCCTGAAATTGCTATTTTGGTACAACTGAGTTTTCTTAAGCCTTTCTGAAAAGCCTGTGATTCTTTGTGTCTAAAATGAGTTATAGGATTGTTGTGAGTCATAAATGTTTGATAAATATTAAGTATCATTAAACATCAGTGAAGAAAACCCACCATTATATGTAAATGTTTTAAATTTGAGTCCCTGAAACAAATATGCTAATAAAATTGAATTTGATTCATCTTAATCTTTTAAAATATTTTTATGTATTTCTTTCTTGCACATCTTTTTCTGACGGTGACTGTGAATTGGGAAATGAGGTGAGCTAGGCTGTATGCTAGATGACTCTTGGGTAGCCAGTGAAGCAGAATGGAGTGATCTCATAACAGGAATTGGAACATTTGAGGTCTTGCTCCAGAGATAACTTTGCTCATTGTTTGACTTTTATTGTTTGATTATTTACTTTTTCTCAGCTTTTAAATTCTCATTTATGAAATGATCCGTTTTGTCGAGAGGTAAGAAGGCTGAAGATGCGTTTGCCTTACACGGTATCTGAAAGAAGTAAAGCCATGTCGGGTGTGAATCCTTCTTGAACATTTCTGACTTTCTAGTTCCTTAAAGTCCCCTTCTCCCCATAAGGCTCTCCTTAACACACCATTGTGGCCTACTTTACCTTTATTTCTTCTTGTAGCAATTATTAGACACCACACAGTAGTTTATGAGTTTCCAATTAAGCTGAACTCAAATATAGAGCTAACTTTTTTCTTGTATCCATAGTGCTAGCAATATATTTATTCTGTAATAAACAGAATTTTTGGAATGAATTTGTTATATTCATGTTATTTTTATAAACTTACGTTACATACCATTTAGAGGTGATTTTTCACTTGTGTTGTTTTTATGTTTACTGTGAGAAAATAAGACATACAATGAGTTGTTACCACCTGAAAGAAGTGTTTTTCTTCTTCAAGTTGTTTTTAAGTTTTGAGACTTTCTTATAAGCTTGACCAAAGTAAATTGTGTCATTGGTTCTTCACAAATGTGATTCATGGGCACTGTAAATATAGATTTCATGCTTAAAGTGATTGAATAAAATGGGCACATTGTTCTTTGTTCAGTTCCTCAATTGGTTCTTTTCATTTTCCTGTTCCTACGGGTGATTCCTTGAGGCATCTGGCCAGTGTTAGGTATTCCTTCCTGACTCATCATTCCTTCTGCCACCGCCAAACAAGTGCTTTTATTTTGCTTAGGAACATTTGGAGTGAGTTAGATTTCGTTATTAGTGTAGGTCATGGACCACCTTATAAGCCTAAGCATGTCATATTAATTAGCACAGACTGCCAGCTGCCAAAGCTGGTGCTGTGCAGTTTTAATCCTAAAGGTGTTGTTGAATATGGAAGAATCCTTTATCCAAAGGTGAACTAACCATTAATTTGAAGCCCACCTTCATGTTCTTCTTCATGCTCCACATGTTCCTTTGTGTGGAATTCTGGTGGGTTATATGTATTTTATTTATTTTTATGTAGTCTTTTAGAGTCGGAATTTATTTTTTGATATTTAGGAAAGAAGAAATTGAGGATTAGGAATTAAAAAGGGAGAGAAATGGTTGGTAGCCCACAAGTAGCCCTGGAGAGTGATACTTCTGGACTTAGCACCTAGCATCTTAGATCTAAAAGTCACGATGAAGTTGTGTTGGAGGGTCCCTGGGGCCTGTGGAACGTCAGAAAATGGAATCTGTGTCACATAGTAGACTTAAAAATGCAGATATAGTTGAGACACCAATAAAATGTACTCATCTGTTTTAAGTCTAAAGAAACATACTTACATTTGAATACAACTGTGGAGAAGAAATGCTCAGTTTTGTAGGAAAAGATGGTCAGAAAACCTTAGAAGTACAGCATCCATCTTTATGAATAAGAAGGTAGAACATCACACGTCAATTTCTGTGATGTCTTTATTGTGCTCAGTGTTAAAATACTGATAGGGGCTTCCCTAGGTTGGCTGGCTTTGTTTGTTTCTGATTTTGGTCTGCCTGTCTTATCTTCACATTAAATCCTAAAAATCTTCTAAAATATAGTCTGTCATGGGGATTTTTAGAAATGTTAGCACCCTAATTGGGAAGGGGCTACTTTACATCTATATTTTTGAAAAGGGAAGCCTGTCTAAATTTCTAAAAAGAGTTATGGTGACCTTTGAAAATAAGTATTATACTATATATAGAAGAAAGAGTAAGAAAATGCCCAGCGTTTAAGGAGTACAAATTGAGTTAGACCATATGAAGCTGACCAATTCACCTGGTGATTTTCGCCAAGCCATTTAACCTTCCACGTGTTCAGTTTATTCATAAATGATATGAATGAATTGAACTCCAGTGTTCTTTGGTTCTTTATCAGTTCGTTTATTCACTAGTTGTTATATGCTTGTTATGTTCTCTATTTGGCAGTGAACAAGACAGAATCTGAACCTTGTAAGAAGACTTCTATTTTTCCTCTCTCTTGTGACCTGTCCTCCTCCTATTCACTTACCTTGTAATTAGGTGGATAATGAGGAAGAGCATCAATGTGAAATGATTAATCACCAATTTGGGGACTTTGTGTGCTTTTATGTACAAGGTGGATCAACATTTTTTTAGGGAGAAAACACTGTAAAGAAAATAGCTTATATAAATTAAAATTGTTTTAACAAGGCAGTGGATTATCTCTTAGTGGGAAATTAAGTGATTTGGGAGTGAGAAGAGGAAAAGGCTTAGCTAGAGAATAATCTTGTTTAGGTGTAACAGGTATGAAATACAAACATTTATCCTTGATAGTGAAAAGTAATTTAAAAAGTATTTGAGCTTCTGGGTAGCAGTACTGTTGTCTATACTGAAAGTAAGGTACAATTTTTTGGGGAAAAAAACCATTCTTTGATATAAAGCCTACTCCCTTCTTGAGCTTTATTCCTTTATTCTGGAGAATTAAAATTTATTATCTCACAAAAGGGAAAAATAATTTGAATGGAGTTCATAAAAATAAAAGAAGTAAAATTTCAATTAATTGAAAATTATGGAGAGGCATCCAAAATGAAGACAAATCTCTTATTTGGCCACTGTATCTAAAATGAAGCTCTAGTCTCTGTGGCTTGGTTGAAGAGCATTTAACTGTTGGCAGCATCCAGGTTGGCTTCATACAATTCAGTTCTCTGACTTCTTGCAAGATACTGATGAAAACAACCAAATTTATTGGTTATTAGGTAGCAAGAATAAATTCAATTTTCTCCAGACTTGTGACAATTAGAGGTTGGTTCTAGCATATCTAATGCTTAAGTTTCAAGGCTACCTCTATTTGCGAGCTGTTTGGGGGAGATAACCTTGTAACACATACATTTTAATGAGTACATTACGTTTACCACCTGCTGAAGTCGACTTGGAGTGACTACTGACCTGAAGTGAATGCCTGTGTTCAATATTAATATGGCATGTCTGGATCTAGACAGCAATCTTTCATTTTGACATGCACATAGTCAAAGTAAATTAATGTTTAAAACCTGAACACCTTTAGTTCGGCTAGTGTGTGCATTCCACAAGAATCCTTCTGAAGCAGTTACATAGAAATATTGAGTAATTTCTTATACTTTATCCTACATATGGGTCCACACTGGAATATTTGTAACAAGATTTATCCAGTCTTATTTTTGTGCTGTCTTTGTTTTGCGTTGGTTATACAAATTAATGAACTTATTTTAGGGCTTAATCTTTATATATTTTAAGTAAAATTAACACAATGATGTGTAAGGAAGAAAAGGAAAATCTTTTAAGTAAAATTAACACTTTTTTAAAAATAGATATGCCTCACAATACTGTAGCCTGATTTGTTATGTTACTGTTTTTTAATCAAGCCATTCTGTATTTTATTTTGGTCAAATAATAATAAATTTTTGAAAACAGTGGTAATTAAAAACATTAGGCAGGAAAATACATGGGGTATCTGCAACTATCTGTATAACAAGGATGTTACTGAGAGGATTTTCCTTTTCTTTCTTACACACCATTGTGTTTTTGCTTTTCCTGGGTAAAAAGGCATTCATGGCAGATGTAGTAATGGGAAAATTATATTAACATTTAAGTATTAAATTAGCTTGTAGCCAGAGTCTCCTACTAATATGATGACATTTAGAAAGTTTGGGATTATAAGGACCATGTTGCGTAACTCATTGTTGCACATTTCCTGTTTGCCATTAAAAAAAAAAAAAAAAACAAAACTTAGATCTGCTTTTTCAGATTGGAAATTTCCATTATGAATTACAGTGTTATTATTTTACCTTGCTTGTCACTGTTTGATGTTTGTGTATTAAGAATATGTGGTGAGTTATTCTCCTTCTCTTTATATCCTGTAAAATTTTCTTAACCTAAAAAAAAAAAAAAGAATTATGTGTATAGGAGCCATAGTGAAACTATTGGGGCTGTATGCAAACAACAGTTTTCATAACACTTTTGCAGTTTAGTTTAATTTCAAAGAAAAATCTCAAGTTGTACTTACTAATAAACCGATTATAACTAGACTTTTCATGCTACAGAAAGATGGCAGTTGGAAATGAGGTAGAAGTAAACCTAATACGTATTCGAAGAAAATATGCTGCATTGTTGAAACTTCTGTCTCTTATAGTAGCATGTTTTGTATGTCCTGTTAGAGGCAAAATACATGCCTCAGTTTTTTTTGTAAAAATCAAAATTAGATTTCTTCTGTGTTTGACAGAATATGTTTTCTATTCAGAAATATACTATTTGATTTACAAGACAGAACATCAAGTAACAGTTGTTAAATTATATTTAATACACTTATCATTTTCTTAATCTTGGCTATCCCTAGCCTCAGAAAAATATGTGCTTTACCCATGGTACAATGACTTTAGATTGTATTTGGAAGCATTGTACGGCGAACACCTATTGTTTCCACTGAGTGATGTATGCCCTACAGAGGTGAACATTTGACCTGGTGCTCTTCTGGTAGTAATGGATTTGCACAGAGTTGAGCACATACTCCCACTTGGGCCTGTTTTCAGTTCAGTGCAATAGCTGGCTGGATTTGCACAGAGTTGAGCACATACTCCCACTTGGGCCTGTTTTCAGTTCTGTGCAATAGCTGGCTAGCTAGCACAATCAAACATCTGCTTTGTGGCTGTGGAAGGCAGTGTGAATGGTTCATATTTCTAACTCTGACTTGATATTATGCTTTTGGTACCTGAGTAAACTAGGTGTTTGTTTATACATTGCCTTTATCATATGAACATACTCACTTTTGCTCTGCATGGAGAATTTTATTCTTAAGTAAGGTTTCCTAGAAAATTGTATTAGTGTGGATTAACTGGAGAATTAGCCATTTGCACGCTACCTCTCTCTCTGGCAGGGACTTTGTGAAAGATTTCAACAAAAAATTAGTAAGATAGAGCCTATTGTTCTTGAACTTAATTTGCATTTATAATTTTTCCACTAAAAAAAATTGAAGTTAGATGACATAATCCTATCTGGGGTAGTATGTATTTCTGAATCTTTGGAAGCTGGGCTGTTTTGATAAGCATATACCCCTGTAACTCCATTGATAAATACATTAGGGCAGGCATTTTCTTTGGTGAAAAGTAGTTCATAACTGACTGTGATAGCCACTTCCTGAAGCCTTATGGACTTACTTCAGAGGACTGGGGACTCACAGCAAGCCATGTGCATGATTACATATAATCAAGGTTAATTTTTATCAAGGGTCACTATGTTTTTGCTATGGTCTGACAATCATGACCTACATTAAAAGAGCCCTGTGGGTCTGTCTGGTGTATTTTTGCTTGATGTCTGGGTTGTGTATTTCAGATGCTTGTCAGTTTCATTATGTATTATTTGGGGCCCTTGCTGGACTTTCAGGTATACCGTAAAAACAGTGCTCTTTGCAATTAGATAGTCAGGAGGGAGCTTCTGTTTTATACTGTATAAACAGTCTTTAATCTTGAAGGGTGAGTAACTTGGGAGAAATTTTCCAGTTCCTATTGTGCTGTATTCAGTTGGTAGATTATTCTGAAATAGAATAGATTTTACCTTTACAACCAAGATTCCAGAATTAGTTCAGTTAGTTTCCTTTACCATGCTCTTCTTGGGGAAATATTTGGGAATTTTCAATTCTAATGCATTTTCCTTATCTAAGAAAAATCCAGATGAGTAGTTTATTTCCTAACATAAAAACTAAATAGAATTTATACAACAGAAATTTACAAATACTTTTCCCTTTTGCTGGTACAAAGATAATGGAGGGTTATATTTTTAAAAATGTGATTTAGGCCATTTTGGTACTTCAAAGACAGAACTTAATGGCTATTAAAATGGGATGTTTGGTTTTGTAGTTTTGAAATTACATTTAATTTTGGCCATGTCTATCTTATTTAGTAGTTTAAAGGATAAACAGTTCAAACAGTAAGAAAAAAGCAGTTTGTATTTTGTCAGTTTTCAACCTCAGATATCAGTAAATCATTGCTGTAGCCTTCTTTATCTTTTGTTTGCACAAAAAACCTGTTAGAATTATGTCTGGGGGGACCATCTGCTGTGGTTCCCAGTCTTGTCAGTGTGATAAGGGATAAGCTGTATAAACAGGGGCACCACAAAAAGAAAAAGAGAAAAAAGAGGAAAATGCAGGCCGCTTTTAGGAGGAGAAAGCATGATGTGGATTTAATTTTATAATGTAGGCACAGAAAGCCATGGGATTTTGCTCATCATCTACTAGGATTGAGGTTGTATTTATTCAGAAACCACAGGAGAAAGTTACTTTTGTGCTTTATCTTCATATTAATAATAATATATTTTTTGTAGGATTCCTACTTTGGAGGTGAAAGCTTTTAAAAGTTCTTTGAACATACTTCAGTATAGCACTTGACATTGCAATATTTTCCAGATTGTCTGTTTAGTTTTTGGACCTTTTTTTTTCTTAGCCATTAATTTTTCTCTCAATTGAATCCTCAGAAATCATCCTTTCCCGTTTTCATTTGCAGTGAGGTCATGGTGCTTCCTAAGGAACAACCTAGTCATTTCCATGGCAACACACTATCAAAACATCACAAATCCATCTTGCCCCTTACTTCTAAACTCTCAGGAGCAGGGAGGGGTGGCTTGGAAGGAGCAGTGTTCTTCTTACAGTGTGGCACTGTAGGTTCAGAGAAAAGAGAGGACAGTAGGTTTAAAAAAGATTAATCTCTCAAGTACCTTACATTCACTCAGCTATAGACATGTTTATGTATGAGATTTGTTTTATGTTAAACAGTTTTTTCAGGATGGAAAAATGATTCCAAAACCTTGATTCTAAGATCATTCTTTAGTGTCTGTTAGAACAGTAAAAGAATAAGAAGAGGCCAAATCACATTAAACATGTAAACATGCTACCCTTTTTTCAATGAGAATTCTTTTTTAAAAAATTTAAATTTTTTTTTTTAGAGTCAAGTGTGTAAGTGCCTGCCAGTCATTTTGGCTTAAGATACAGAATTTAAGAATGATGGAGACACCCTGCACTCTTTATTTATTTATTTTTATCTTTTTGGTGGTACCGGGGATGGCCACTAAGCAACATCTCCAAACCATTTCATATTTTTTTATTTTGAGACAGATTCTCCCTAAGTTGCTGAGTTACCAGCCTAGGCTTGAACCGTGATCCTCTTGCTTCATCCTCTGAGTGCTGGGATTACAGGTGTGTGCCCCCACACCTGGTAACATCCTGCGCTTTTAAATGAGTTCCTGAATGTTGTCAGATTTTTTTTTTAACCCCATTATAATGGTGCAAATGAAATGGTATGATTTCATGTTTACAGATTAGAATAATCCAGTTTTCCTTATTACTGAAAACCTCATAACTGCTGATACCAAGTCATATGACGTGCAATACAGTTTCAGTTTTTGACTTTATGAGCTGTTATGGTAAATTGCTTACCTTACTAGCTTTAGGTCTTCAATATTTTCAGCATTTGATTTTATTATTCTATCCTAATGCTTTTTTTCCAAGTAATTAGTGCATTTGTAGGTGTGACCTATGAAGATGGAGAGCTTGGTCTTGCTGATGTCCTGTAGCCACTACTTTCTCTTTCGGAGGCCTGCTCCCTGGCCACTCCCTCTCCAGTGCAGCTTGGCAGGAGGCAGGAGCTGGTGTCTTGTCTCTATGCACATGTGTGGCATGGAGCCACTGCCAGATAGATGTCTGTTGGAGGAATAATGAATAATGATCAGTAAGAATGGAGTTAGTTGTTTCTGACAAACTAATTTTTTTCCACAGCAAAGGTATGTATGTGTGCGAATGTGTCTATCTATATATTTTTTAATTAATTAATTAATTTTTTTTGTTTTTTTGACACAGGGTTTCACCATGCAATTCAGGCTGGCCTGGAACTCACTTATATAGCCCAGGTTGGCCTGCAACTCACAGCCATCCTCCTGCCTTAGTGTCCCAAGTGCTGGGATTATAGGTGTACACAATACCTGGCTATATTCTGTTTTTATCTTTATGTATATACATTTAAATTGGAAAATACCCTTTTTATATTGAAATTTTTATTTCACAGTATGTTTTGCCCTCTGATGGGCCATCCTGTTGTGCTGGTGTAGACCTCCTGCAGTGCTGTTACAAGGGGACTCCTGAGTGTGTCCCTGTTTCCATTTTTCTTTCTGTCTGGGACTAACTCTGGTGACTGTAAGCTATCTATATGGGGGACAGAGCTGCTGGGGTGAAGGCTCTCAAAGTTTACAGACGCTATTGCATTAAATTTTTTATTATGAAATATTTGACAAAGACAAGCATTAAAAAAAGATAAGGAATGTCTGCATACTGCCTACCCAGATTTAGGAATCAAATATTCCTCATATTGCTGAAGCCCCCATGTATGGGGTCGAGGCTGGGTGGGAGTGTATTTTCCGTTTTCCCTTTCTGTTTTTTTCATTCCAGAAGAGCGTCAGCTTTCAAAGGAAGTCTTCCCTTGCTCTCTGCTTTCATGGGACTACCGCAGGCCTCTGTGTATTATTGAACCTGCCAGTGTATTATAACCATCTGTTCAGCTGTCTGTCACCTCTCCCAGGCTCTACTTGGTCTTTGTGTTCCCAGCCCTGCACATAATAGCTGGGATGGAATAGGTGCTCACTAAGCGCTTGTTTCATGAAGGAGGGAATAAATGAATAGGTGCAGTTCTTTTCTAACAGACACCATTCTGATGGAGGGTTCTGTTGAGCCAAACTGTTTCCTTGTCTAGCCCATAGTTAGAGGGCCTTGCTGCTCTGATTTGAACAAATTGAATTAAACATAAAATCCTGTAGAGCAGATGCATTTACAAGTCTCTGCTCACACAGCTGCCGGTCTATTTAATAAAAACATTGCTGTTTTGATTGAGTATTCATAGTCTTTCTTTTTATTCACTCTTAGGATTGTGGTCTGAGCAGAGACTACAGACCTGAGGAGATGAGGGGGTGAATGAGCCAGCGATGGGGAACAAAAGGGCCAGTGGGAAATGGATATAAAGGGGAGCAGTAGTGAAAGCTTTTATTTTTAGTCATAACTGTAGTAAAGAGAGCACACAGATATTTGTCTTCTTTAGACCATAGCGCATAGATCTTTGACTTCATATTTCACAAGCAATAATTCTAATCTTCCGTACTCTAGATTGTTTATGACATTTCTACTCTAAATTACAAAGACCATATACTGATGCATTTACTTTTAAAATTTTTAAAAAATATTCAGGTACAGTTACGTCCAATAAAAAGTACAACTGTAATGTGTTTAGTTCTGTGCATTTTCCCTATTTTATACACCCATATTATTACTGTCACCTCAAGGTAGAAAATATTTCCACATTCCAGAAAACTCACGTGTAAAAAGCTCTTTCCTCTCAGTCTTCTTTTACCACTTCCCTCTGTAGTAGCCACTTTTTGATTCTGTCCCTGCTTGTTCTTGGGAGTTATATAAATGGAATCATAGCATGTGCCTTTATATCTGAGTTCTTTTGCCAAAAATAATACTTGGAGATTTATCCATTTTATTGCATGTATAAATTCCATTTACTTCTAGCAACAAAAATGTATATATACTAGCAGTCAAACACAAATTCATTTTTATCTTAAAGCTAAAAGATCAAGAACTGCTTTTTTAGGAGACCTGCTAGTTGAATTAATAACAAGTCACATTTGCAGGGTACCAACCCTGAGACTAAGTGCTTGCACACATTATCTTATTTGTATTCTACAATTATTTGTTTGCTCAGTTCTTTATGACAGCATGTTCAGTAAAAGTCTTGACATCCAATGAAGGACTAACATTTGCCAAATTCTGATTATTTTTCTCAGAACTAAGCACTATTTAAGGTGAGCATTGATGAGCTTAAATTATGAACAAGGAGGAAAAGTATAAATATGAGGGCAGCAGAAAAGAAATGTTGCATAAGAATGAAAGTAGTACAGTTGCATTTTAGGTTTTTTTTCCCTTCTTCTAATCCTGGGGTTTGAGCCCCGTGCCTTCACACTGAGCTACATCCCCAGCTTTTTAAATTTTTTTTATTTTGAGACAGGGTCTCACTAAGTTTTTCAGTTGCCCAAGCTGGGCAAGAACCTGTGATCTGCTTGCCTCAGCCTCCCAAGTGTTGGGGTTTGAGGCATGCACCACCATGGTTGGTCTTATACTGGCTGTAAAGAAATTGCTTTATATTAATGAATGGTTGTGCGGAGTTTTCAGAGATGCCTATAATCAGTTCCCTTCTTCAGTTCAGAATTGTATCAAGCCAGTTTGGAGTTTGATGGGTAGCTTTTGTTTCACCAACATTTATTTGATACCAAATGTACAATTCCCTTTCCACATTGCCTTATGTATATTAATTTTCAACCTTTCCAAATGTGATCACAGAGTCACTGGAGGGCTAAGATTGGACCAGGGTCACACAGAGAGTAAAGATGGAGCTGGGATTCTAGTCTGAACCATGTGCTTTTCATAGCCTGAGCTTTTAATCACTATGTTGTGTGTTACAGTCTTTCCTGTACCTAACACTCCTTACTCTTTGTTGGTGCAGATCATGACTTTGAGTGTATGTTTTTAAAGCTGCTAGAGACTGGCAATATCAAGTAGATTTAGTGGTTGGAACTTTTATAAAGTCTTAATATTGCATAGTTCGTGTGTGTGTGTGTGTGTGTGTGTGTGTGTATTTAGGAAGAGATACTTTACAATTTGAAATCTCTGGTAGTAGTAATGCATTTTAAACCTCAACAAAGCTAATAGCATAATCAATTTTGTGCTTATTGAAGCCTATACTTGTAGTGGATTGGTAGTTCTTGATTACTTGTTTGTAGGCCCTGGAGTGAGAGGTGGCAGGGAGGTCTCTGAGTGTGTGTGTGTCTGAAGTAGCCAATGCATTTGAGTGTATTGTATTACCACATAGGGTCCTTGGGTGCAGGCAGCCTGGGCGCACCTGCAGTAGGTCCTTGACATTTGTGGAGTTAACATTCGGGGTTTCAATTATTTTTGAGCATCAGGAAAGTCCGTGACATTTGGTAGTTTGTTATGAGAATAATATTAGTTTCATAGAGTAGCAGGTTGATGAGAATTAAAGGAAAATAATGTACATAGGAATAAGCCACTAGAGGCCAGAATATGAATTCTGGTCATTTGGTTTGTGAGCGAGCCTAGCAGAGGTCCTCACTTGTGTCCTCACCTGTGACATTGATGAACTGGGGAAGGTCTCCGCTTGTGTCATTTAACACGTTCCTCATCCTGGCAAGTGTGCAGGTTCCTTCCCTGGACTCAGAGCTCAGGCCTGCAGGTCTCCTTGGCCCTGTCTTTAATGGAGCATAACTTTTTACTTGTGTCCAAAGATGAGACTCCTTTATTTATCATTAGTTTGTTTTTGTTGTCAGACGCCACCCCCCACCCCCCTGTAATAAGGAGGCTTTTTTTTTTAATTTAAAAGAGAATAAAACAAAAGGGGGCAGTACAGAGCAGATCAGAACAGGACAACATAGGCAACACAGTACTTTACATTAAGTCAACTGGACATCAACAGTATCTAACACCGTATCTCTTACTCTGCTATAGTTGAGCATAGTTTCAATTACAATAATATCAAACATAACATAATAGTATAAAGCCATGCATATAGTGAAAGAATTACAAGGCTTTCTGAACCGAATAACAGAAAATGATCAATGGGTACTATAATATCTCATTTTTGATAAAAAAGAAAAAAATTTGTTTGAACTATCACACATATTCAA
>PVJX010025785.1:0-26577 GCA_004027295.1 Dolichotis patagonum | reverse complement strand
GGAGCAGAACTGTTAACAGTCTCACTGTTTGAATGTCTACTTTACATGTTTTAACTTTGTAATTTGAACAACTATTTCCAAGAAGTCAGTATGTAATTTGTCAAGTAATAATTTCTTAGGTTTTATTGTTGTTGTTCTTTTCCTTTTTTCCTTGGAATACTGTATTGTCGCTACCCTTTATTCTGTTTTGTTTTGTTTTCTCTTTAAATAAAATTATATTAAAAAAAAGTATTAGGCTGGTTGGTCGCTTGGCTTTGTTGGGGGAAGTAGTGCTTGGGTTCAAAAGCAGAGCTCCAATCATCCTAGGAAAGAGCTTTGCCACTGAGACAGCTCCCCAGCCCTAGGTCTTGTTTATCTCTGCCTCTCGAAGGCCTTCCGCAGAGTAAAAGAAGCTATATATGAATAAGAATATGTACACTGCATGCTTCCATTTACAATGTGTAAATCCTCAAGACCTGATTCCTTTGACAAAGGCAAACATAAAGGGCCGGAAATAAGATCACAGGTTGCCAAGGACTGGAGACAAGAGGTAAGGCAAGGGGGTCCAGGAAACTGCTGATGTCAGAAATGTGCTTCGCCTTGTGGTGTTCACTGCTGGCTGTATGACAGCTGGTGGATTTTCCTTCTGTAAGTTATATCTGAATAAATGTGATTTCAAAAACCCAATTTGTTAGCCAGGCGTGTTGGTGCATGCCTGTAGTCCCAGCGCTCATGAGCCTAAGGCAAAAGGATCACCATGAGTTTGAGACCAACCTGGGCTACATAGTGAGTTCAAAACCAGGCTGAACTGCATAGCAAGACCTTGTCTCAAAAAAGCAACAAAAAAGCCCCCCCAAAATCCAATTTATGAAAAGGCTTGTTGGCTAATAGTGGTTTTGATAATAAAGTGAAGATAATTAGCTTGTTGGAAACTGGCTCCCCTAAAACCTATGTGGGAAAAGATGTGTGCTCGTTTCCTGGGGACCAAATATAGGCCCTGGAAGGACGACCACAGTGACATAGAAACCTGTCCAGGAGCAGCACCTGGTGATGAGCTGAGCCCGCAGCACTGAAGTTTGTGGGCCGGGGATATGACTCAGTGGCACAGTGCTTGCCTGGTACACATGAGGTCCTGAGCTCGATGCCCAGTACTGAAAGAAAGTTGAATTTGAGAGCCCTGGAGAGGCCAGCTACACCAGGAAACCATGGGAGAGAGACCCCAATGATGGCATGCACTCGAATGTCTTGAAAGAACTGATACAAGCAGCCCATTGAACCAAGTGTGGTGGTGCACACCAGCCATCTTAGCTCTCTGAGAGGCCGAGGCAGCAAGATTACAAGTTCAAGCTGTTCTGCACAACTTACCGGTTTAGTAAGACCGTGCCAAAAAATGTTTAAAAGGCCGGGGATGCATGGTAGTTCAGTCCAAAAGCCCAAGTGCCCTCACCACACACACACACACACACACACACACACACACACACACACACACAAAGAGCCTCAGTGGATGAAGAGTCAGCTACATACATGTGCAAAGTCCGAGAAGCTGCTCTGACAGCTTGCAGCTCACATAAGACAAACTAAAGACAGACTGTCACTGCTCCCTGCCTGTATAAAACACTTCAGTCCTGGAGGAACCAAAGCAGCCATGTGAGGGAGGAAGAAGAGGAGGAAACCTGAAACTCCTCTCTTTCCATTCTTTTCTCTTTTTTCTCTTCTCTTCTCTTCTCTTCTCTTCTCTTCTCTTCTCTTCTCTTCTCTCTCTGGCTCCCTCTGGCTCCCACTGGCACACATATCCACTTTTTTTCATTTTATTCCCGTCTTAGTTACTTTTCTTGTTGTTGGGATGAAATACCTGACATTTACAAGTTAAAACAGGAAAAGCTCACAGTTTGCAGAGGTTTCGGTCCATGCTCCCTGACTCCAAGGCAGGGAGCACGGCAGAGGGACACGGCAGGGTAGGCAGGAAGCAGCAAAGCAGCAGCAGTGGAAGAGGCAGTGGCAATGGCAGCAGCCCCAGCAGCAGTAGCACTACAATCAGGCTACAAGCCTTTGGTTGGCGCCATCTGCGCCCAAAGTGAGCCTTCCTATTAATCATACCCAGAATTATGCTATA
This sequence comes from Dolichotis patagonum, assembly GCA_004027295.1. NCBI lineage: Eukaryota > Metazoa > Chordata > Mammalia > Rodentia > Caviidae > Dolichotis > Dolichotis patagonum. The sequence continues at coordinate 24,482 of PVJX010025785.1, read as the reverse complement.
CTAATCCGGTACCACGCACTATTAATCCCAGTACCACACACTCATGATCCAGCCACCTCTCAACATCCCCATCTATGTGCACATGAGGCTTTGATGTGACATCTAGACACAAGCCACTACAATATCCCACCTTCCCAGACAGGCCAAGAAGGTGCAAAGGAGAAAATGTGCTTGTTTGTCTGTTTTTAGTAGCCCAGGGTAGCCTTGAACTCACAGTGATCCTCCTGTCTCAGCCCCCCAGGTGTTGGGATTATAGGAGTGCACCACCACCACACGGCACAAAGGAGAAAATTTTAACTTTTAATTGTCTGTTGGGGCCTAGGGCTTTTTTTGAGTGCTGTTTATTCTGGGGGTTTTGGTTTAGTTTGGTTTTGCTTGTACTTTTCTTACATTTTTTTTTATTGTGGTAAAATATTCATAACACAAAACTTACTATTTTAACCATTTTAATTGTACAGTTTAGTGGCACCAAATATGGTCATATTATTATTGTGCATCTCTCCAGAACTTTTTCATCATCCCAAAATGAACCACCATATCCAACAAACAATAACTCCCATTACCCACCTCCCCCAGCCTTTGGCAACCATGATTTTACCCTTCATATACACAAATTTTACCAAATTATATGTTTTTTTAATTGCAATGACTAAAATGAGACATATAATTCGACATGGCTCAGGAGCTATTCACCAATGGAGAGTTTCCTAAGAAGACGTGGACCTGCCCTACAGTAAATTCAAAAGGCTACTCATATGGCTGGGGACGTGGCTCAGAGCACTTGCCTAGCATGCACAGAGGCCTTGGGTTCCATCCCCAGCATCAAGAAGAAAAACTGTGGGGGGTTTTGGGGGATAGAGGATTGGCAGTGGACCATTCCCTCAAAACACATTTGAATGGAGATTAGGAAATGAAATTAAAGGTGCCTTATGTTGGCATCTTGTGACTCTAATTTCTTCAAGCTCAGCGCTATGCGAATAAGGAACTCATTTTTTTTCCAGGTCCAAGAGACCTAAAAGTAGAGATTCAAGGGCTAATACAGCTGGTTTAGAAGTCATGAAGGCCCAGTTTCCTTTTAGCTACTTGCTGTACCATCCTGGGGTGGCCCCACCAGCCCCATGGTGTAGGTCTAGGGCCTGCGTTCCAAACAGGAAGAAGGAGAACAAGAAAAGATGTCTTAGTTATCTTCCTTGTTGCTGAGACAAAGTACCTGACACCCAGAATTAAAGGAAGAAAGGTTCCATTAGCTTATAGTTTGTAGAGGTTTCAGTTCATAGTAGGCTGGCTCCAAGGCAGGAAGGCAAGACAGTGGGGCATCACAGAGGAGAAACAGTTGGGGGGGGGTAGCAAAGGCAAGAAAGAGATGACCACGGCTCTCTCTCGTATCTTATATAGGCTACTTAGGGTGGGGAGCACGCATACCCTTAACCTAGAGCCCTTGACCCTGCACCATGAATCAATCTCAGCATCACACACTCTAGATTTAGCCACCTCTGAAAAACATGAGCCATAACAAAAGGCTTTGGTGGAGAACTGGGGAAAATGTCACTGAAATCATGACTTTTTTTTAACGCTTTAGAAGAGTGACCAGATTGAAAAATATGCTCCAAAAATCCAAGAAGCAAGAAGTATGGCCATGTCTCTTGGTAGGACCAGGCTGGTCACCCATTCTCATCGCCAGATGCTGAGGTTGCAGGTAAAATCCAAAGGCCTGGAGGCAATGAGCTGGCTGGTAGGAACTTGGGGACATGTTTGACCCTTGGCTACACCAAGAGGACAGGTTAAGGGCAGATCTGTTCCCTCACCTTCTGTAGAGGGAAATGGTAATAAAAGAAAGCCTCTTGTTATTATTAGCCTATGGCACATAAGTGGGCCAAAGATGCCCTTGTTCTTGGGCCCTGAGATGTTTGCTGTCTCACAATAGAGCTGTTAGCTCAAGAGCTCCAGTTTTTACACATCTAATGTAACGAATTACACTGCCACAGCCACTGCAGCCCTTCAGCGTTCTCTGACCCAGAAGCACCCGCCTTTTCCAGACATCGGAAGCAACTCCCGCTTCGGATCTCTCTGCCTGGGGAGTGCCCTTGCTTTCTGCCCTGTCTGGATGGAGGCCCGCCAGCTCCACCCCTAGAAGGGCACCGCCGAGCGCCGCCCAAGTCGAATTCACTGTGCGACACTGCCATCTTGTGGTCATTTTCTTCCTCCTGGGCTCCCAAGTCCTTGAGCTCGTCAGTGCTCTGTCTACACAGTGCTCAAGGGCGACAGAAAAGCTGCATAATACTGTTAGGGAAGACAACCTGACTAACTTGAAAACCCTGACCAACATCCACCGTAGGGGGCAGGTAAGCCTGCCGTAGATACAGTCTAAGAGACTACAGTAGCTAACGTCTGGGAGAAATCAGACTTTCAGCACAGTGAGAAGGGTGGTGAAACACGTGTGGTAACCTCACAAGCAATGAGGAAGGCCAAGCGCAGTGGGCACATCTGTGATCCCAGCACTCTGGAAGGCTGAGGCGGAACAATTACAAGTTCGAGCCCAGTGTGGGAAGCTTAGTGACTTAGCAAGACCCTGCCTCAAAATTAAAAATAAAAACAGAAGGGATGGGGCCGGGGATTTAGCTCAGCGGCATAAATGCCCGCACAGCAAGCACAAGGTTGTGAGTTCGATCCCCAGTACCAAAAAAAAAAAGCCCCAGAAGGGATGGAGCTCAGTGTGAAAGACCTGAGTTCAGTCCCCAATACTGCCAAAGAAGACGGTGCAGGAGAAAAGGGGAAAAGTAGGGACGATGTGCTACTGGAGAAAATCCGCAGGTAACTCAGAGCTCACCTTTTCTGCCCTACAAATAATAAGAAAATAAATTGACAAAGCAGTGACTTCTTACTGGACTTGAACTCCCTTCACCCCACGCCTGGGTCTGGATAATGAACAGGAAAATCGCGTCCAGAGCTCCATAGCATCGTAGAAACGCTGACTGCTGGGCCCTTACCCTTCCTTGTCCCTCCAGTCCTTTTCTGGTTGGCAAGAGCAGTCAGAGCTGCTGGAGGGTACGCTTCGTGGATCAAGGGACAGCTAACTTCCAACTCTCTCCTAGGCTCCTCACCGCCCTCCCCAGCACAGCTGCCTAAAAGGCTCAAGGGCAGCAGTTATAGGCATCAGTTCTCCAATCGGGCCACCATAACCATCAGGGACATGAGAAATTATCGAAGTGTCCAGGGCTCACTCCTGGACAAACTGACTCACTTGGTGTGAAATTGAAGCACAAGGAAAGACCAGAATATTGGTAACTTTATAAACCTCTTCAGGCCATTCCAGTTTTAGAAACCAATAGATTCGGGAGCTCGAAAAGGCAGTGGTTCTCAGCCTTGCCTAGACACTGAAAACACCTAGGAAGCACCACACAGGTGAGCGAGAACCAGGCCGCAGGAGAGGAGATCCGCACCCAGATACCAGTGCCACACCAGGCAGCTGCCGGCCCCAGGAGAGCCAGACCCGAGCCTCTCTGTGAGTCAGTGCCCTTCACTTACTATGGAGGGAGAGAACCAGGCATCATGGCAGATTCCCACCCAGAAACCATATCATATTCATGGGGGGGATATTTTCATTTGCTTTGTTTGTGTTAACTCTGATGGCGTGAGCAGCTATTTAAACGATAGCAAGGCATGTTATAGAAGCCATTATGTATTTACTACTGGCTTGTTTTAATGTCCTTTATTGCATTCATTGTTTTGTTTTTATTGTTTCTATTCTGTTCTGTTCAGTTGTTAATATGTCCAAAGGTGGTATCTACAGCTATTCTGAAGGCAACGTTGTGGTAATTAATGTTGATTTCGTAAGGTTTGGAAGTCCCGTATCACTTATTCTGGGTTATTTTGGTTGATTTTATTCTGCTTTATTTTCCTGGTTTTTTTAAAAAATAAAATTTTAAAATATAATTTTTAAAAAAAAATAAAATTTTAAAAACCTACACAGGTGAATCTCCCAACTAGCTATTCTGGCTTACTGATTTAACTGATAGATGTGAGTATTAGTATGGGGGGGGTGCATGTTCTAATGTGAAGTTATTACCACTAGGGGAAAAGGAGAAATGAAGCAGGAAAACGTATGCTAAAATGAATCTATGGTCTTACACTTCGGTCTCGGCCACCCTAAGAATATGGGGGCATGGGTGGGGGGGTGGTTGCAGGGGTGGGATTATTCATACCACTCAGCAGGGAGGAGACTGAAGCCTGAATGACGGGGAGAGAAATTATAAAGAATTCATTTTTGGAAGGTCTACTCTATACCAAACCCTGGCCTAAATGCTTTAAATTATTTTCCTATTTAATGGGAAATGCCTAGTCTTCCTGGGACCACAACCCAGGAAGACTAGGCATTGTCGTGCTCATTTTACAAGGTGAAAACCAGACTCCTAGAGAATAAATGACTTCCTTGCCGTTCAGAAGTCAACCAGTGGCAGCACTGAACCAAAGCCAGGTCCTCTAAAATCAATGTCAACCCCGATTCCACACCCTTGGCACCAAAAAGATTCCATCTACCCTGGAACTGCCTTGGTCCAAGCATCGGACATACCCAGGGCCCAGGTAGCATCAAATCACAGCTCAGCTAACAGAGACATTTAAGGGGGTGGGGATCCATGCTGTCCAGGCCCGGAGCTGTGGGAATGAGGAAGACCTCTAAATAAAGGTGCCCAGGACCCAATCAGTGGAGGCACTGGTCCCACACAGCTTGCTTGGGCAAAGACGTAAGAACAGAGGAGGGTTGCCTGGGCAGGGCAGGCCCAAGAATAGTCCTGCTGGACGAAGGGATCCAGAGCTAAGACCCAGAGGCCAGCTGGGATGGGGTTGGAGATGTGGATAGCACAGACACTGAGCTTCCGGCTGCCTCTTTTTTAATTTTTATTTTGAAAAATGTTTCCCACTAGATATAAACATCAAAAAAATAATCCAACACAAGGGCACACCATAGGGAAACAGAATCCAACTAGAGCTCTCCATTATCATAACGGCACATCTCTACCCTAACGGATCTTCCACCCATGAAGCAAAAACAACGGAGAAATCAGAAAGCAGAGCAACAAGATGTTGCTCAATGCTGTATCTCATAGGCACGGGCGAAAAGGAATCTACAGACAAAGAACCTAAAAATGAAATGATCAAAGTGTTTGAAAGGCAACAGAAGAAACACATAAGCAAGTACATAAGCGGTGTGATGAACTGAAGGAGAATTTCATTAAACAGATGAAGTATTTTACCAAGAAAATGTTCAATGAGCTTAAAGAAGAAACAAACAATAAACTGAGTTAAGCGAATCAATAAAAGACACAAGTGACTACTTTGGTGAAGAATTAGAAAGTATGAAAAGAGATAAATGAAAGAGATAAATGATAGGAAAAATTCAATGGACAGCCTAGGTAGCAGATTTGAGCACTGTGAGGACAGAGTGTCAGAAATAAAAGGCTGAGCTGATGTAGTAGGTCATAAGCTGAATGACACCCTAAAAAATGACGGGACACCATAAAACCCAGATCCAACAGTTGCTAGATGACTCAAAAAGAAAACTCAGAATTATAGGAATAAAGAAAAAATTAGAAGAGGAATCAAAAGGTATAAGCATTTATTTGCTGAAATCCTAGCAGAAAATTTTCCAAATCTAGGGAAAAAATTTAATATTCCAATATAAGAGGCATATAAAACCTCAAAAATCCATTATTAGAAAAGAGGCTTTTTACAACACATCATAATCAAAATTCCAAAAGTTCAACAAAAGGAGAAAGTATTAAGAGCTGTTAGAGAAAAACAGCAAATAACCTATAAAGGCACACCTATCAGAATAATTGTAGATTTCTCAGCAAAGGCATTAAAGGTCAAGAGAGTCTGGAGCAGTTTATCAAACCCTAAAAGAAAATAATTCCCAACCCAGACTTGCAGATCCTTGGTAGATCTGATGGAGAAGCAAAGACCTTCCACAACAAAAAAAGAAGTAAGATGTGCTTTGTCCATGTACTGACTCCCTACAAGGAATGGTATTATTATGTACTGTAAATATATACTAATAAAAATAAGAACTGAAAAAAATAAACAAGTATGTGAAAAAAGATTTTTACAACAAAGAAATTCAAAAGAAGCGTGACTTCTAAGCCAGTGTTGCAGAAAATACTTAATGAAATTCTAGACAGAGACAGCGAAGCCACCAGCACCAAAGACTTCAAAGAAAAATATATACATCTAAGTAAAAAAAAATAGTTAAACAAAAGGAAAAAAATAACAGAATCAGCACTGGAAAAATAATGTAATGACAGGATTCAGTAAACATCTTACAATAATAATAATAATAATAATAATAATACAATAATCTCAATATCAATGGTCTCTACTCCATGATCAAAAGAAACAGACTGGTAGATTAGATCAAAACACAGAATTCAACCCTATATTGCCTGCAGGACAAACACAGGAAGTACGTAGTTTGAAAAGGAAGTATATGGTCTGAAAGTAAAAGTATGTAAAACAATATACCATTCAACCAGAGCCTGATAAAAAGCAAGAGTAACTATTCTATTTTCAGATACAGCAGGCTTTAAGCAAAAACAGATCAGAAGAGACAAAGATGGCTACTACATCCTGTCAAACGGAACAAATCCACAGGAAGAGATAGTAGTTGTATCTATGTATCAGTGGTCAGCGCACCCAACCTCATAAAACAAAAACTGCTAGACTTGAAAGAACAGATAGACACCGATATGATCATAGTAGTTTTTTCTATTTACTTCGCTGCTCATCCCACCAGCTGTGTTTACTTTTTTGGCATGGCCAGCTTCACTGTCTCTTTCTAGAATATCCTTGAGAATTCTTTGTAGCGCTCATTTGGTGATCATGACTTTCTTGAGATGCTCTTTGTCGTGGAAATACCTTATTTCTCTGTCAATTTTGAAGGCAAGTTTTACAGGATACATCAGTTGGAGTTAGAAGTGGTTATCATTTGGGGCTTTAAACAATTCATTCCAAGCCCTCCTGGACTTTAAGGTCTGTATAGAGAAGTCTGCTGTAAGTCTAATTGGTGTGTTTACCTATGCGTGTGATTCAATGCCTTTCTCTGACAGCTTTTAAGATTTTTGTCCCTGATATGTATAATGTGGTGCAGAGAGATTCTTTTCTGCTTATGGTTATTTGGGACTCTATATTCACCACCTATTTGCGTGTTTATTTCTTCCCTATATTTAAGGAGCTTTCTGCCATGATTTCTGTGAACATGCTTGTAATGCCATTTGTGTTGTCTTCTGATTTTTTACTTATTCTAATTATTCTTACATTAGTCTTCTTTGTGTCATCTAGCAGCTATTTGGTCCATTTTTCATGTTCTCTTGTTGCTTTTAAGGTATCTTTGAGTAGTTAATCTTTGAAGACATTATTGTCTTCTAGTTCTGAAATTCTGTCCTCAATATAATTTTTTATATCTTTGATTTCTGAACGAAACCTTTCCATGAACTCTAATTCTTCACTAAACTGGTCATTCATGCTTTGTATCATCTAACTCGCTGTTTAGCTCATTTAGCTTTCTATTAGTATCTTCCTAAAGCTCCTGGATCATTTCTGCTGTTACTCCCATTATCTGTTAGTTGTACCTTCTGTGATCCCTCTGCCTACCTCTCTAATCTGTTTTCTAGCCTCCTCTGTTATCCTGAGTAATCTGAGTGCATGACTTGTGCTAGTCTGCCCCTCGTTGCCCTCTGGACTGGCTGCAGGGGAGCTGGGAGTTTTGTTACCTTGTCTTCTCAGGTTTCTGTTGGTTTTGTTTATGCTTGCTTTGTCTTCTTTTGTTCTGTGCTGAGGTTTAAGGATGCTTACAGTGAAAAGACATTTTTTGCTAGTTATAGACATCTCTTGAGTTGCTTTCCAGTGATGTACTTCAGGCATGATAATTATAGCTCTTTGCCTAAGCCGCAAGATCAAACTTTATTAACTTTGTTAATTTGGGAAGGGAAGATGCAGCCCAAGAACTGAGTTCTCTAGGAAAGTACTCTAGTATCGACAGTGTCACAAAGGTAATCTCAGTGTTGACTTACAGAGAAACAGCAATTTTGTAACCCTGATACATAGCAAATCTGCTATAGTAGTATCATCGAAGACAAACTGGATATTAACATACAATAAGAACAAATTATGTACCACCATTTACCCTAGAGAAGAAATCCGTGACTACTGTGTGAAGATTAAGACAACCCAGGCATTGCTTTACAGCTAACATGTAGTAAATGAGACAGCCGTGTCTCCTCTAATAGTAAAAATTTCAACAGTAATTTTACAAAGTTAATTAACTAACAAAAGGTTAGTAAAGCTTTATGGTTATACAATTAAAAATATAGGGCTTGAGAATGGGGTGATGCAAGAAAAATTTGAAACCTTAACCTATGTCATATGAGAAGGAAGAGAGAGAAGTGGTATAAAAGATCTAATTGGGGAGAAGAAGGATGCTTATAGAATTAGGTAAATGTAAGAGAAAAAACTGATGAGAAACAGAAGATAAAAGGAAAAGAGGAAAGGAGAAATTATATAGGAAGTAAAAATGAGAGAGAAAAACAAAGAAAAAATTAAAAGGGAGAAGAAAAAAGATATTAAGAAAAAAGGATATGAAACAAGGAAGGACAAAGCAAATTTCCCAAAAAAGTGGTGAAGAAGAAAGGAGGAAAAGAGAGAAAAAAAATCAAAAAACAAAAGTAAACTAAACTAAAAATACACAGATGCTCAAAAAAATGAAACAAAAACAAATGCATTTTTCCATGATTTCGAATGTAGTTTTATTCCAGGGTCCACAGTTTGGGGGCAGTGTCCACGTCAAGACGTGGCCCTTCTCACTAACAGATGAAGAAAAGTCAGAACCCAGATCCACGCTGGATGCAGGCACCAGCAGGCGGTAGGATTAGGGACTGAGGCTGTGACTTTTAAGTCCCGAGTAATTCAGGCTGAGCCTGACCTCTGGCGTGGAGCTGAGGTCTGCGTCCTTCAGCTTAAGGCCCGCAAGGGCTCTCTTTCCAGCCTGACCGCAGCTCCCTGGGTTGTCTGTCTACACTGGCTCTCACCTAGTCACCGAGGGAACGTAACACTGGGAGCCTGAGTGGAAAACTTCCTGCAGCTGCTCTGAGTCCCAGGTTAAACAGTCACCTCCTCTCCTCTCCAGAGAGGCATCCCACCACGCACTCTCTCCCTCTCTCCACGGGGGTACCTACGGGCAGGCCTTGGACTAGGGCCGCTCACCAACGGTAGACTGTTGGAGGACTCGCGTAGGAGCAGAATCCCATGCTCTCTCTGTGGTTCACAGCACCTACCATCCCATTCTGTCCCACTGCCACATTTCTCCCTGAAGTCCGGAGTCCCCAGCCTGCACTTTGTCACTATAGATTAAGCCTCCCTTTCCCATGAGGTACGAGCCAGGAGCTCGGGGGCGGGGGAGGGGAATGCAGACTGTCCCTTCCCTTTCCCACGTTGTGTTCTGTCTCTTCAGTTTCTCTCTAGGTTTTCATTTTCCTGCCGGGTCCTTCCTGACTCCCGAGAACCTACTTCTCTCTCTTTTCCTGCCCCCATTGGTTGGTTTCCAGTGTCTGGATTCTGACTCGTGGAAAGCCTGAGTTGCTGCTTTACCACTCTGCCATTTATTTCACGTATACTAATTTTTGAAAGAGGAGGAAGTGGCCCTGAAGCAAGGCCAGCAGAGCTCTGTAGCTGCTGGTTTCAAACAGGAGCCTAAAGAGAATTCTTTCTGTGGTCTGATGGCCATTTCAGAACTTTGGAAATGGAATGGTCAATTCATCAGAAAGAAATAGCTGGTGAGTATGGCAGACTTTGGGGGGCCTGCAGGAGAGAGACCCTGACACCTCGGGACCTGCACTGTGCGGTTGACTCGGGGTGCCGGGAGAACAAGGAGCTCTTCCCCTCTCTGGGGGGCGGCTGTGATCCTGCCAGTGCGTGGGCTGAGAATCAGACATCTCATGTCATCCTGTCCCCTGTCCCGTGTCCCCCCCACCCTTAGCAAGTGGGAGCCAGTTAACTACACATCTTGTGAAAAGATTGGCTATGGTATTTAGTATGAGCTCCCCATATGCAAAGATAGGGACAACCATTTGGAAGAAAACAAGAGACAATATGACAGATAGTGAAGATCCCTGGTTGGCTAGCTTTGAAATTTGTGCTTTCTTATGTCCTGTTCTGTTCTGTTTTGTTGTGTTTAATTTTACCCCCTTAAAATAAAATTTAAATATATATATTTAAATATATATTTATATATATTATAATATATGTATAAATATATATATATATATATATATATAAGAGGGGAAAAGAAAGTGCTCTAAAGGATATAACTGCATGTATGTTTAAGTGTGAAAGATAGATGACCACATTACTTTTTGTTAGATTTTTGAGCAGAACTGTTAATAGTCTCACTGTTTGAATGTCTACTTTGCAAGCTTTAATTTTGTAACTTGAACAACTATTTCCAATGATGACAGTATGTAACTTATCAAGTGGCCATTTCTTAGTGTTTTTGTTTTTGTTTTGTTGTTGTTCTTGTGGTTCTTTTATTTTTTGCCTTTAGAATTCTGTATTGCTGCTACCCTTTTTCTGTTTAGTTTGGTTGTTTTCTTTTTCGTTTTTTCTCCTTAAATAAAATTTTAAATAAATAAATAAAAATGAAAGAAGAGGAAAAGGAAAAAACTGTTGTTGCTTCCCATCCCCCCTCCCAGGGCGCTGGCCAGCTTTTCCTAGGAAGAACTGCTCTTCCTTCTGATGGTCTAAGCTTCTACCTGCATTCACGGGAAGTGAAATCAAAGTCTCTGTGAAAGGAGCACCAGCGGTCATGGCAGTTCCCTTCCTATCAGGCAGTCCTGCTGAAAGTGGCTCGCCTATAAATGTTAGCAAGTTTTAGGTGCCCGAGCCTCCTTCCAGAGCTAGATTCCAGGTTCTTCTCATCTCGAACAAAGAGTTGAAAGAAATGAGCAAAAATACAGTGATAAAGTTTACTCCAAACAGTAAAAGTGAAGCGCAAGGGAGAAACTAGCTCTGCAGAAAAAGCTTGAGCCAAGTAAAAGAAGAAAAATCAAGGTAAAAAGTACACCCCAGAGGACACAGGGTAGGGTATGGTGAGGAAACCCACGACAGCAAGCTCTTCCTGGTGCCTGTGTCCTTTTATGTCATGCACATCTCACAGAAACTGGTGGGAGCTTCGATTTACAGGTCTCGGAAGGCAGTGCTGGGATCCCGCCTCGGCTGACATCAGCTCCAGGCCATCCTAGGTTCTCACTCCACATGCCGAGCTTTGGGAACTGTCCTGTTATGTTTTCCCAGATCTTATAATTAACAGGTCACTCCTACTTCCCCAGCCAGCTTTGCCACCCCTAATCACCTGTCTCACCCTCACCATTAGGAAAATTACAAGGTGGCAACCCTGTGCCCCTACTCCCATTTGGTTGGAGTGTTTGTTTTGTTTGTTTTTGGTACCAGGGATCAAACTCATGACCTTGCTCTTGCCAAGGAGGCGTTGGTGCCGCTGAGCTAAATTCCCAGCCCCGGAATGTTTGTTTTTTATTGGTCCAAGAAACCCCTAACCTTGAAAGCCAAAAATCTCTTTAGAGGTTTGGGAACAGAATCAACTCACAATGGGCAAAGGAGGCAGGTAAGTAGAGGTAGCAGGTGCACAGGATTTATCTATAGATGGGAGCTGCTCAAGTGCAGCTGCAGCATCACTAGGTGTTAGGAAAGCAGAGCCCTGGTCCCTCCCCAGACCTGGAGTTGGCAGCCCTGGGCACAGAGTCCAGCGATCTGACTGACCACTTCCATGGTGATTCTGATGCAGACCAGACTTAGAGGCTCCTATACTTGCTTTGACAGAAAAGAAAGTGGCCAAGCCTTGTTGGGGACCACAAATTCATAATGGCTGGTTTTACACACTTCCCTAAGGGAAGAATGCATGCTTGGGATTTTTGGTGTCATCTTTTTGAGATTTTCTATTATCTCAAAATAGGGGTGACCCATCCTCTCCCACCGACTAAGACTAAGAATAAGATCACTAAGATTAAGACTAAGGCTAGGAAGGCTAAACATTCTCCGGGGCAAGATCCTCATTAGTTTAAGGTTATTGGCACCCTTTGAATCATCTGATAATCCCCTCCTCAATCAATAAGTGCCAAGGTTCTGGCTGCTTTGTGGCCTTTTGGTTCTTATGAACAATTGTCATACTGTGTCCCTACTGTACCACCATTTTGTTCCTTGTTCTTTCTTTCCACCATGCGCCATAATACCTGGCAGATTGGAGCTTACTGCAGGGGTCTCTGAAAAAGCATGTGGAATTAAAGGATTTTTTTGTGGTGGTTGTTATTGTTTGTTTGTTTGTTTGTTTTAAATGTAATTTATTCTTTACATAAAAATTGTATTGTGGCAGTCATGGGCTGGAGGAGAGCAAGAAGACACCCCCCACCCATGAGCCAAGTGGCACACAGGCTGGGAGACAAGAAGAGTACTGCCACCCTCACACAACCCTTCTCCCCCCAAGCAACTGGCTGATTTGGAGGAACACAGGCTGAGACGATTAGCAACTGAAGTAAAAAATACAACTTAATGCTTGCATTGTTCGATTGACTTTACAGGCCTAAAGCTGGTAGTCTGAGCATCTATTTAGAAGATAGCAGTACGCAATACAGCAACTATGGAGGGTTTCTTTCTGTCTTGTTTTTAAATCCAATATTGTTCTCACTGTTTTGTTCCATTCTATTGTTTTGTTTTATTCCCTTTAAAATAAATTTTTTAAAAAATGAAAAAAAATTGTGTTAATGAGGTCCTATATGATATTTGGGATACATGTATACATTTTATAATGTTTAAATCAGAGTAAGCATACCAATCTCAAACATTTATAATCTAGGGTGAAAACATTTCCAGTAGTGAACACCTATAATCCCAGTAATCTTGGAGACTGAGGCAAAAGGCCTGCAAATTCAAACCTAGCCCAGGCAATTTAGTGATTTAGCAAGACCCTGTTCCAAGCTTTTTTTTTTTTTCCCCCCTGTTCCAAGCTTATCTCAGTGCAGAGGATGTAGCTCAGTGTTGAGGACCTAGGTTCAATTCCCAAGCCACAGAAAAAGAAAGACATGCATGGTACATGGTTATCTAAGTTTCCCTACTGATCAACAGCACACACATGGAGTTTGTCTTTCTTTCTTTCTTTCTTTCTTTCTTTCTTTCTTTCTTTCCTTCTTTCTTTCTTTCTTTCTTTTCTGGCAGTACTAAGAATTAAACCCAGGCCCTCCTCACACTTGCTAAGCAAGCACTTTACCACTGAGCTACAACCCTATCCCCTTTTATTTTATTTTCAGACAGAATTTGTCTAAATTACCTGGGCTGGCCTCAAACTTTTAATCTTCCTGCCTCAGCCTTCCAAACAGCTGGTATTATAGGCATGGGCCACCACACTCAGCTGTACTAGACCTTTTTGTTCCTGTCTGGCCATTCCTCCTTCAATCTCTCTCCATTCCTCCTTCTCCCTATTTTCCCTAGTCTCTGAGAGGGTAACCATCATTATACTCTCAACTTCTATGAGATGTAGCCGTTGTTTTCATGTGGAACACACTTGAGTATTCTTTTTTTTAGTGAAATACAATGCATGTACAGAAAAGTGTACGTCTAGATCACCTGGGGTCATCAACGCACAGCCTGAAGTAGCTTCACTATCAACACACCCGCACAACCAACACTAGGAGCCAGGCATTGTGGTGTATACTATAATCCCAGCACTCAGGAGAGAGGCTGAGGCAGGAGGATGACAGAATAGTGAAGGCCAACATGGGCTCCACAATGTGCTCAAGGCCAGCCTAAACCACATAGTAAGAAAACAAGTCAGCACCTCCTGAGAACCAGCCATGTTGGAACTTGGGGGACCAACCAAGAAAGCAACAAGCCCTTCTTCCTGGTAAGCGGCAGCGTTAGCCAGCCATAGGTGCGCCAGGGAGAGAACAAGTCAGCGTCTCCCGTGAGCCTACCAGCATGCGGGCTGAGAATCAAATGTCCCATCCCAACCCACCCGGTTAGCAACTGGATGGTTTTGAGGACAGCTGGAGTTGATAGCAACTAAAGCACATAAAGCAACTAAATGCTTGTATTGTTGGGCTGATCATGCTGACCTGGGGCCAGGGGTCTGAGCATCTCTAGGGAGGATGACAGTAAGCAATATAGCAAATAAAGGGGATTTCCTTCTGTCTTCTCTTTGAAGGCAAATATTGTTTTCACTTTTTTGCTTTGTTCTGATGAATTGTTTTGCTCTATTCAATATTCTGTTCTGATAGGTTTTATAATGCTTTAGTTTTGGTTTGATTTTGCTATACCTGATTGAATGGACAACTATTATGAAGATAATAAGATTATACTATGGCACCTATTATTGTTATCCTGGTATCCTGCTCTGAAGTTCTGTATCAATTTCACTGCATTGTCTCACTTGGCTTTGTTCTGTCTTGTTTTGTTGTATTTTACTATCTTCAAAATTAAAAAAAATTTTAAAAAGACTCTATCTCAAAAAATAAAATAAAATAAAATAAAATAAAATAAAATAAAATAAAATAAAACAGCCACCAGCTGTGGGCTTGTCAAACAGGCACCAGAAGCAAAACCCAAGGTGAAAATTTGATAGACAAGAAGTTATTGAATTCAAAGGGTGCAGCATGGGAGGAGGAGAAGGAGAAAGAGGAGGAGGAAAAAGGGAGGAGGTGGCAGCTGCAGCGCTGGGGCTTGGAGTGGCTGAGTGAGCTTACCCCTGTGAGATCAAGAGAGGCCCGGGCCTACCTCCACGGAACAGCGAGGAGTGGGGTCCTAGCGCCTGCCTAGCAGCAGGTCCTCTCTGGATCCCAGGGGCCCAGTGGTGCAGCGGCTGGCTCGGCTGTGAGGAGGCGGGAAGCAGGTGTCCAGGCCACGCCACGGAGGTCATGGACATGGACATGGACATGGACCCTAAGCTGATTCAAAAATTCAGCTGCCTGGGCACCATCGATAAGAATGTGCTCATCTCCAACTTCCAGCGGCTGCTCGGCTTCCAGCTCAGCCCAGCCAGCTACACCTTCCTCCTGGACACAACCAACTGGAACTTATAAGCAGCAACTGGCACCTGTTATGACTTTGGGAACCCAAACATCAGTGCGCCCCCTATGGCCTTTGTTGAAGATGTCACCATCGGAGAAAGGAAGTCCATACCACTTGACACTCAGTTTTGTACAAACATGGCAGATCTGGAATTCTGGAGCAGAAGTCCAGCCTCCAAGGGTTTGTCTTAACCATGTCAGCTGAGACCAATTTGGACACGTGAACATGGTGATGGTGAGATCTCTAGAGGCTCAAAAGACTGCCACGTCAGTGCCCAGATGCACAGCCCCAGCAAAGCAGGATGCATCAGGGACAGTGGCAGATGTGCACTGCTACAGGACTCTGCCACAGAGATGTCCTGCAGGTGACTCTCAGTGTGGTGGGGGTGGACTTTTAGGAGTAACACAGCAGTTGTCATCTTTTGAAATGGAGTTCAACACACAGCCACATCACAAGGTAGAAGGAAACTTCAACTCGTTTGCCTCTCCCCAAAAGAACCGATAATCGGATGAAAACAACTCAAAAGACCCTGGGGTTTCCAGGTTCAGCTTGATCAGCAAAAACATATGGGCTCCTGCTTCTGACCAAACCCAGCAAGATCAGGATAGACTGTCATAGAACTCTGTAAATTTGTCCCCCAGCAGTCACACAAACAACTTACCAGTAGTGACTTATAGTAAAGTAGGTGCCCTCAGACAGAGGAGACAGGGTCAGCGGTGGGCCTTGGGATCTGTGCTACCCTTCATGGCAAAATAGACCCCTAGACTGCTGCTCTCAGAGGTGAATCTTTAAGCAACAGCAACCACACAGAAGCCCACTGGCCTCCCACCTTCATCCCCGGGTCCTGTGCATGTCACTCTGTCCACATTTGTACCATACTCCTGTCTCTCTGCTCTGGTTAGGGTGTCAAAGACCTTCAGCATTAAAAAAAAAAAAGTATCAAAATGTCAAAAATAAAAAATAGGGCTGGGGACTTAGCTCAATGGCACAAGCGCCTGCCTAGCAAGTGTGAGGGCGTGAGTTCGATCCCCGGTACCAAAAATAAATAAATAAAAATAAAAAATAAAGGGTGGCAGAGACACTCAAGAAATCCGGCTACAATTTGATCCCTTCATAAGCCCTGGGATAGACGGATGTGTGCAGGCAGCAACAGAGCAGTCCTGCAGTGGTGGAAATGGCAGGGAAGAGCGGCAGCAGGTCACAGCTTTGGAGCGAGTAGGTAGAAATGACAGTCATCCAGCAAAGAAATCCCTTCTCCAAAGAGCGTGTTTTATCAATAAAATAAAAATCAGGTCTTGGGTTATATGCATTTTAATATTAAATTTTCTGTTAAACTTTGTAACAGTGAGGAAAAAAAAAAGACATCAGCTTGCAGAAGCCCTGATTCCCTCCCCCAGTCACGCCCTGAGGCCTGAGGGCAGCCCAGTTTGTACTTTGCATAAACGAAGGCACACAGTGTGCCCTGTCTCGCCTGGCTTCTTCCACTCTTTGTGTTCCTTAAGATCCAAGCATTTTATTACACACAAGCATAGATTGCTCAGATCTCCTTGCCTCACAGTACTCCACTGATTGGCGACTTGCACCATTTATTCTGCTGATAATGGGTTTGGGTAGCCTCAAAGGTGAGGCTGTTAAATGTGGTGCTGTTTTGCCTCAGAATGGCTCCTTGACAGAATGCCCAGAGGCAGAGGGAAGGAATTTAGAGAACTCACGGTTTCTGTTGTTCCCTGCCAACGTCTGTGGTGCCACCTGCTCAAGAGCACATGACATGCTGAGTCACTTTGACCAGTTTTTCTGGGGACCTGACAGCAGCCTAGGGCTGACCTTTGACCCTACCTGGAGGCCACTCCCCTCATGAAGGAAGCTGGTCACGCGCTGAGCCACCTCCCCAGCTACCCAGCAACTGTAGCTCTTACTTCAGTCCACAGTTCCTGAAGTCCTAGGCAGGCAGGCTAGGGACCCAGGCTCTTTGGCCAAGAGGATGGGGGCGGGTGAGTGGACTCCGCCCCCAAGGCCTGTGGCTGTAGGGCTGGTTCCTCCTTGGCCTGACAGACAGACACCCTGATGTCCTAATGGGACAGGTTCACTTGCAGCCTCCCTGGCCCCACCCTGCCCAGACCTGTTCTCCATCCTGCCACTACCCTTTCCCAAGGCTGCCACACCTTCCATCCATCTGGGGCAGGGCCTCAACCAGGAAGGCTGGCAGGAGGAGGGCCGGGCCTGCCACAGTGGGTCATGGAAGCCGCAGCAGAGCCCGTGCTCTACCAGAAGCTGAAGCTCTGGGAGCTGAGAATGGAGTCAGAGGAAGAGGAGGAGGAAGAAGAGGAGGAGGAGGAGGAGGAGGAAGATGAGGAAGAAAGCTCAGAGCCACTGGTCATCTACTCCAGGAGGCCCCAAGATAGCCCTTGGTGAGTCAAGGAGGGACCTGGGGACCCCATTTCTCAGGCAAGTCCCTCTCTCTAGGAGTCCCGTGGTTGGCTTAGCTCCAGGGACTTTCTAGATGAATGGAGGAGGCCATGGGCTGGGCTGCTCAATGAACATTTGTAACAAGCCCCTATCCTGTCCATGGCTCTCTCACAGGGTCCCAGCCCTCAACGCCGTTGCTGGCAGCACCTGCTGAGACCTGGCTATACCAGCTGGGCCCTGTTCCTCAGCCTGCGAAGCCCCGTCAGTCCTCCTGCTGACCTGAGGCCCCTGCCTCAGTTCCCCAGTTTCTTCTGCCCTGTGTCTTTGCCATTGCCCTGCCCTCTGCCTGGAAGCCTCTCCCTGGAGAACGTGTACTCTTGCAAAATCAAACCCTTTGGAGAAACATTCCGTGGGTTCTCTGGAGGCTCTTTTGGGGGTCCCCCAGCGCTGGCTCACAATATCCATCCTTGCAGGAATAAGGTTGGCGGGCTGCCTGGAGCCTGGGCCCGACTGGTGGCAGCTCTGCTACTGCTGGCAGTCAGCTGCTCTTTGGCTGTGAGACAGCTCCAAGGCAGGGGCAGCCCGGCAGGAAGCGTGGGCTCTGGGGCCCCTCCAGCCAGCAGACACTCCCATCGCGCTGGCGAGTTCCACCATGGTGCCATCATCAGCCCCGCAGGTGGGTTCTGGAGGACAGGGACCAGGGCTCATGGCCCCAGGCCCGGCCCCTGACAGTCTCATCCTTATTGCAGCCCCTTGTTCCCACCTGGGCCAAGAGTTGCTTGTTGCTGGGGGCAACATCGTGGATGCCGGAGTGGCAGCTGCTTTGTGCCTGGCCATAGTGCACCCTCACACCACAGGACTAGGTCAGTAACCTATGACCCTGGGCACTGGCCCTAACATAGGTCTGGGAATTCAGTGGCTCTGAACCTCAAGCTGGTGAGCAGAACAAAGGATTGGGGTACTGACCCCAACATTAGGGTATGGCCTTTGAGTCTAGGTCTGTGCAATCTCACCTGTGGGCCTGATCCCCAGCTCAGTCAATACCCTTAATCTCAGCCAGGAGTGGTGGTGCACACCTGTAATCCTAGCATTTGGGAGGCTGAGGCAGGTGGACCACTGTGGAGTTCAAGGACAAGCTGGGCTACAGTGCAAAGACAGCATGGGCTACATGGCAAGACCCCGTCTCAAAAGAAAAAAATTAATCTTAAACTAGTCAGTGACCTTTCACCAGGGCTGCTGAGTGATGCTGGCCCATCCTGGCCAGTGCTCCTGACCTTGCTGTGACCTTTTTCTCCCTCCAGGTGCCATGTTCTGGGGTCTTTTCTTTAACAGCTCCTCAGGTAATTCAACTGCCCTAACCCCAGGACCAGCCCAGCTCCTGGCACCTGGCCTGGGGCTTCCCACTGCCCTGCCTGCCCTGCACTTGCTTCATGCCCGCTTTGGCCACCTACCCTGGCCACGCCTGCTCATGGGTCCAACCAAGCTGGCTCAAGTGGGCTTTGTGGTGGACGCATCCCTAGCAAGGGCTCTGGCAGCCCAGGACACAAAGGGCCTCTGTCCACTGCTTTGCCATGCTGATGGGACACCCCTGGGCCTCGGGGCCCGAGCTACCAACCCAAAACTGGCAGCTGTGCTACGCAAGGCAGCTCTTGCCCCCACCCCAGACCTTGCCAGGGACGCCCTACTGAGTCTGCTGGTCAGAGACCTGCAGCTAGAGGAACCTGCAGCTGGACCTACACCCACCCTGGAGCCAGCACTGCAGTTTTCCATGCCCGAGGGCATCCTGTTCACCACGCCTGCACCTTCAGCTGGCCCAGAGCTCCTGGCACTGCTAAAGGCAGCCCCACACTCCAGGGAACCCAGCCCCAGCCCCTGCCCACCGCTCCCACAAACTGCTGGGGCCCCTGTGAGCAGTATCCTGGCCACCGTGGACAGCAGCGGCTCTGTGCTCCTTCTCACCTCCTCGCTCAACAGTTCCTTTGGCTCTGGACAACTGTCCCCAAGCACTGGTGTTCTGCTCAATAACCTGGTGACCAGGTCTGCAACTAGTCCCTGGGCCTGCCCCCTCATTCTCCATGGCAGCCTGGATGACCCAGAGACTGATGTATTAGGACTGGTGGCTTCGGGGACCCCCAAGGGGGCCAGAGCCATGACTCGCGCCTTGCTCAGGCACTTGGCTGGGCCTCAGACTCAGACCCAGCATCAGCACCAGGGCCAGCAAGAACCAACAGAGAGACCCAGCATTTGTGGCCTACAGACCCTACTCCAAGTGGCAGCCCATGCAGAACATGCCCACGTCTCCAGTGTCCCCACTGGCTGCTGCCCCTTCCAGGGCTTCTAATGGCAAGGCAAGGATCTAGCACAGTCAGAACTGTGTCAAGCCTGAGCAGACCCAGCAGCAGAGTGTATAAACTGTGTACAGCCGCTGTGTGCTTGTGGCTGGCCCAGCCCCAGCCTCTCCAGGTCAGTTACGTCTTTGCGGAACAAAGGCTGAACTGAGGACCTGGTCTGAAGTTCTAGCATCCAGGGATAGCTCAGTTATTCCTCACAGCATCTCCTTTTGATGGGGTTTCTGGCTCTTTTGTCAGCTAAGGAACTTGAGGATGATAAAGAGCAGCAGGACCTAGGGCTACTTCAGGTCAGCTCTGGGGAGGACTGGTGGGGAACACTCTATGGGACAGAGCAGGTAGTACCCCGGTTACTGCTGGCATCTCCATCTTCCTTCCTAGGCCATTCTTTGCCAATCTCCCTCAACTGGGAACAAATAAAAAGCAAGTTTCCTGGGTGCCAAATGCCATTCCTGCTTTTTAGTTAACTGCCCACCAGGTCTCTGAGGCCCTTGATGTCAGGACATCCTCTAACCCAGGGCAGCACAGGTGACCCACACCCAGAGGAAGGCAGAGCCTGGACTTAGCATCTTTCAGCTTCTCCCTGCCCTGTTCTCCTGCTCCTCGGTGCCACATGTGCAAGGTAAATCTCTTAATGTCAGAGCAGGAGAGATGTTGTAACTGTGAGTAGGAGGGATCCCACAGGTATGGATGCAAACAGACTGGAGCTGGGTGTGTAGTACTGGGGCTCAAACTTGGCATCTTTCTTTATTTCTCTTCCCTGACAACCAAAGCTGACAGCTCCAAATTAGCCCGTCTGACCTGTTCTCATCCACTACAGTTTTCCTGCTCTAATCCTTCTAAACCCTGACACATCCCCCACACAGCCACCAGACAGTCTTAAAAATGTAACTCTGATGTGAAACCCTCAGGGAGGGTGACCTCTCATCACAGTCAGAATGAGCCCAAACTCCCAGGCCTGGTCTGGGATCCCACACAATCTTGCTTCTCAGTCCCCTGCCAGCCTCACCATCTTTATCTCTGGGGTCTTCGTGCTGCAATGTGCTCAGCCTGGGCTTTTGTCCCCAGTTAATCTTACGTCTTTTCTCTAGGGGAGGCTGAATCCTGCTTGTCACTCGGCTCTCATCTCTTCATCAAGGTGACCACCCCCTCAAATCAGTATGGCAGGTCGGCACGGTGGCACAGGCCCATCATCCCAGCACTCCAGAGGCTGAGGCAGGAGGGTTGCCAAGTGTTCAAGGCCAGCCTGGGCTACAAAGTGTGTTCAAAGCCAGCCAGAACTACATAGCGAGAGCCTATCTCAAAAGAAAAAAAGAGAAACACCCAAATCAAATCACTATCACAAAACCTTACTGAATTTTCTTTTAAATTACAAGGTTTTTAAGCAGGTGACGAGTTCACGTTTTTCAAAATTTAAAATGGTCCCTTTGACCCCTGAGTTCTTTGCTTTCCTCGTAATTCTAAATTTGTGAATGTATTTGGCTACTTATTCACCAATCCTCTACCCCACTAGAAAGTAAGTCCGCGTATGCAATGCTTCGTTCGGCCGCCCGGCTCAGCCCAGTCCCCGACACACAGTAAAGGGCTCAATAACTGCTGAATCGGTAATTCTTGAACGCCTCACGGCTGGGAGCTCAGGAGCCGCTCTGCGACGACGCAGACCAAAGCCTTCGGGATTTGTTTTCCAAAGCGCGCCATCAGGAACGCCCCGCGTTGGGTATGAAGACGCCTTCGCCCAGCAGCCGGGTATTTCCTCCTAGCGAAGCCGGAAGGGCGGGTCTTTAGAAGGCCCCGCCCCAGCCAGCCCTATCCAGTGCGCATGCGCCGCGGCCGGACCTGGAAGTGGTTCCCGGTGGAGCCCACGTGTTTCGCGCAGCATGGCGGAGATTCGGAGTCCTAAAGTTGTCGAGCCTGCGCCTCCTGGGGGGGCGATGTCTGCAGATCGCCATGGGCTGCTGGAGCACAGCCGCGAGTTCTTGGACTTCTTCTGGGACATTGCGAAGCCGCACCAGCAGACGCGGCTGGAGGCCACGGAGAAGCTGTTGGCGTACCTGCGAGCAAGGCCCGAGGCACGGTGGTGGGGCCTGGGACGGGGCGCCGCCGAGGTCCCAACCGACAAGTGGCGGCGGACCCGGGACTTGGGACGAGAGCGCACTGTCGCGACTCTGGATGCCAAAGAAGGCAGGGGCGGCCCTTTTTGTTACGGTCTTAACACGAGGCATTCTCTTGATTCCGCAGGGATCCGAAATGAAGTATGCCCTGAAGCGTCTCATCACTGGCCTGGGAGTGGGGCGAGAAGCCGCGCGGCCCTGCTACAGTATGGCTCTGGCACAGGTGAGACGTGGCTCCCGGTAAGGCCCCAGCCTTGTTAGGTAGAGTAGTGGGCTGGATGGGAGGTCTCAGCTGCATGGGAGGGGCGGCTTGAGGGGTAAGACTGAGCTGATGGAAGGCACCCTCCCCTGGCAGTAGTGTGAGAAGATACATGGGCAAGGACTATCTACAAAGAAGTTTAGGCGGGCAGAGTGGGAATCTGAGCGAGTTTCCTTTCCGATGCTGCTCCAGGGCAGTGATGGCTAACCTATGACACGTGCGCTATAACGGGCACCCTAAGAAAGCCCTCTCTGTCCCCAAGTCGCCCTAGCATCGCTCCAGCAAGCTTTGGATAACAGCGCACTTAGGGGCGGTGTTGGCACTTTGCGATAAATAAGTGGGTTTTGAGTTGCAGTTTGGGCATTCCTTCTCTAAGAGGTTGGTCATCACTGACCTAGTGGTAGCTCAGGCTCTACAAATAGGGTGGATTTTCTGGGGATCCATCCGAGCATGCTCTCTAACGGGTAGAGGAAATGACTTCTAAAGCCTTAGTAAGACGAGTTCTGGAAACAAGATTACCTTCCATTTGAGCAGTAGTATCCTATCCTCAGCACTGCCCCAGAGGGGTGTGGACAGCTTTACAGATGTCTTTTGGGTGGGAGTAATGACTCAAGGCTTTCTGGGTGGTTAAAGCCAGGCATGCTGATGCACACCTGTAATGCCAGCTACTCTGGAGGTTAAGGTGGTTGCAAGTTAGAACCCAAGTAGGGCAACTTAGCAAACTTTGTCTCGAAGTAAAAATAACAAGGGCTGGGAATGTAGCTCAGCACTCCCTGGGGTCAGACTGCAATACCAGCAAAAAGGGTGTGTAAAGCCTGATAACACGTGGCAAGGCCACTGCTCTGAACCCCTCTCTTTCTTCCCACTGCTCCTGGCAGCTGTTACAGTCTTTTGAAGATATCCCCTTGTGCAGCATCCTGGAACAGGTACAGGAAAAGTATGAGCTGGGTACTGCGAAGAAGGTGAGCATGGCCCGGGGATATCAGCTCCATGGGTGGAGGGTGGACAGTGAGTGGGCCTTGCCTACTGTGCCTGGAATCTTTTTCTAGGCAACAATAAGACCTGTGCTGTTTGCAAACCTGTTTGGGGTGCTGGCCCTGTTTCAGTCAGGCCGACTAATGAAGGTAAGGGCCCTGGGGGTGCAAGGGCCACACAGACTGCCTTAGAAGGGGTGGCAACATGCACTGCTCATACCTTCTGTTCTCTGTGGGTACCAGGACCAGAAGGCCCTGATGAAGTCGGTGAAGCTGCTGCAGGTCCTGAGCCACCACTACAACCACCTACAGGGGCAGCCCCTGCAGGCCTTGGTGGACATCCTTTCCGAGGTATGAGCTGACGTGCTTCCCTGATGCACTGTCCCACAGAATCATAAAGGTGTACAGTTGGGAATTTTTCAGTAACTGCATTGAAAAGGTGGGGGGGTAGTTTGGTAACATTTTAATATGTGTCTAAAATGCTATCTTAAACATGGGATTGGCATGAGGAGTTAAGATAGTTTGCATTCCTTTCATTAAATTAAATCTGAAATCCACCAGGCATGGTGGCACACACCTGCCAGCACTTGGGAAGCCAAGGCAGGAGAGTTGCCAAGAGCTCAAGACCAGCATGAATTACAGAGTGAGAATCTGTCCTGAAAAAAGAAATAGGCTTGTCCTCTAAGAAACCAAAACTTACTAATTAAAAGGCCATTGCCAGGCAGATCAGCCTCTGAGATGCTTGTTCAAAACCAACTTTTCCAGCACCTGGGAGGCTGAGGCAGAAGGATGACCATGAGTTCAAGGCCTATACTACATAGTGAGACTGTGTCAAAACAAACAACTCTAAATTCTCTGAAGCTCGGGGTTGTTAAGTAAATGCCTACTGATGGTTCTGATGGCCTAGTGAGGTGGACTGTGACAGTCCCACCTCAGATTGTGCCCAAGAGCTGGCAGGTAGAGCAGGGTCCACAGGGCTCGCCCCATGGACATAAAGACCAAGGATATTGGGAGAGAACCACATTCCCACAGTCTTGTCTCATTACTAGGTCCCAGAGGCCACGTTTGAGGAGCTCCTGCCGAAGATCCTCAAGGCTGACCTGAATGTAGTCCTCAGCTCCCCCAGGCACCTGGAGCTCTTCCTCTTGGCCTACCGGAAGGTGCCCTCGAAGCTCAAGTCATGGATGGGACCTGTTGACCTGTTCACGGATGAGAATATTCCCAGGTGTGAGAGAAGTGGGTGGCGGCTTCTCCGTGGTGGCGTCCC
>PVJX010025784.1:0-26527 GCA_004027295.1 Dolichotis patagonum | reverse complement strand
TCTTAGGAGGTGACCATGTTTGGTACAGCAAGTGGGGGGAGTTTCCTTCTACTATCTCTGAAGGCAGATATTTTTATCGCCGTTTTGCTTTGCCCTGATTAACGGTGTTGCTCTATTCAATACTCTGTGTTGATGTGTTCTATAATGTTGTGTATTTCTTTTGATTTTGCTGTACCTAGTACAAGAACAACTATTGTGAGGACAATGAGATATACAATGTTGCCTATTACTGTTGTCCTGGTGACCTGCTGTAACGTTCTGTGCCAATTTCACCGCACTGTCTCAATTGGCTTTATTCCATCCTGTTTTGTTGTATATTACTACCTCCAAGTTAATAAAAATTAAATAAAAATAAAACAAGAGAACATGAGAAAATAAGGTAACAAAATATCTCCAAAAAACTCCCAACTCCACCAGCTGATCCATGTGACATGAATGACGAGAAACTCAAAAACGAAACAACAGAATCATATAAGGTGAGTAAAAAGGAAGTAACAACAACAGAACAGATCAATAAGGTACTGAGAAAGCTGAAACATAATATAACTAAACAGATAATGTACTTAAAAATCAAAAAGAGGAAAAGAAAATGTTCTAAAGGATATAACTGCATGTATGTTTAAGTGTGTGGGATTGATAACCATATTACCAGGTTTTTGTTGGATCGTTGAACAGAACTGTTTGCAGCCTCACTGTTTGTTCACTTTGTATGCCTTAATTTTGTAACATGAACAACTATTTCTAAGAAGACAATATGTAATTTATCAACTAGTGATTTCTTACTTTTTTTGAAATTCTGCATTATTTCTACCCTTTTTTCTGTATTGCTTTTTTTTCTCTTTAAATAAAATTTTTAAAAAAAGAAAGTTTAGAAAAGAGAATAAGGTCTTCATTTACCCTGTGTCTGAGGGAAGGACCTTATGCTGAGTTTATATGTGCTTCTGTCATTGTCTTAAAATTCTTAATATCAAGTAAAGGGCATCATATTTTTATTTTGTGCTAAACTCTGCAAATTTCAAGTAGCCAGTCATGCCTAACCTGAGAGTGGAAAATGGAAGGGACATAGCTGCTGGGCTGACTGACTGTCCACCTAGGTCCTAGGCTCATATGCCACTCTGATTCCTCAACCCTTGAAAGTCCTCTTGAGTACAGACAAGACTCAGATGTGTATAGGACTCAGTTTAAGGAGTCTGTGCTGGGCAGGCAGGATACAAACAGTATGAACCCAAATATCATTACTAAGCATTTCCCTGTGAGCACCTGTTATATAGATGTTTATGACATCTGTTTCCATCAACCAGAGGATATCCGGACTCGTTATGATTTTTCTGCACATGGGAATAATATAAACCATCTAGCATTTCTGTCTTATCATCTGATCTCCTCTGAGGAAACTGGCATTTTCTTTTGCTGTATGTTTCTAGTGGGGCTGCTAATCATGGCACAATCCTCCCCATGGACATGGGCTCATGACCCAAAAGGGCCAATCATAGTGTTACATTTCCCACCACCCCTGCACCTGTACTTGATCCAGGGCAGCACTTGATGAGCTAACAAAATAGAAGTTACCTCCATCCTACTTTGATTGCACTGAAATGGAAATGGCAAGTCACCAAGAGACAGGCTCATCAGACTATTTCACTCTTCCTCAAGCCCCTGTAGTTACAATGCAAGATTTTAATGACTGCTCATATTCCCCTGTGAATGTGGCATTTGTTGATTGCTCCGATGGGCAGTTACCCCTGA
Source organism: Dolichotis patagonum (assembly GCA_004027295.1). Lineage (NCBI taxonomy): Eukaryota > Metazoa > Chordata > Mammalia > Rodentia > Caviidae > Dolichotis > Dolichotis patagonum. The sequence goes on along the minus strand of PVJX010025784.1, from coordinate 24,781 downwards.
CACTGGTGCAGTTTACTCAGTGATAAGGTCAGACAACAAAAGTTCTGTAAGTATGACCAAAAATCCATCACAAAAAGTAAGAATCTTATGGCCCTATTTATTGCCTCCTTCTAGGCAAAACTCAGGCCAATTTGATGCATTAGTTTATTTAGTATAAACTTCATTTATATTATCTGGGATACTGATGGGTGATTATCACTGAAATTTCACAGAAATGTCTAAAAAGAGAGGAGATGTAACTCCCAGCCAGAATTTGATAGAAGGGCTTTTAGACATGGAACCAAAAACTCATTTAGCAAGGCTTTTTTTTCTTTTTAAAAATAGTTTCATTGACATATATTTTATATACCATAAAATTAATTCATTTTAAGTGTACAATTCAATGACATACAGTAAGTCACAGAATGATGCAACCACTGCAACAATACAATTTAGGACATTGCCATTAACATACAAAAATCTTCTGTATCTACCTACATTTGCCCTTCATTCCCACCTCCCATCCCCAGCCCAGAAAGAACAAATCTATTTTCTGACTCAATAGCTTTTCTCCTTAGAGAATTCTTCACATAAATGGGGTCATATGATATGTGGCCTTTTTTGTGGCTTCTTTCTCTTTGTAAAATGCATTTGAGGTCATCTATGTGTAACATGTATCAGTAGTTTGTTCTATTGAAGAAAAGTGCACCATTGTATGGCTAGACCACATTTTTATCCAGCCTCCATTGATGGGGATTTGGATAGTATCCACTTTTTGGCAATTATGAGTAATACTTCGTGAATATTTGCAAATAAGCCTTGTGGTTCTTGGACAATGAATGATGCATCTTCCTCATCACAAAGAAGCAAAGTCTTTTCTGAAATAGTAGAGAAGCCGTGGCGAACCTTACTTAGGAACAACGGACAGTGTTAAACATCATGCATTTCTCTTGAGGAGGTAAAATTTTTTATAGAGGGTACAGATGGTTTCATGCTCTGTATAGACTTCTTGCCTTTTCCTTTAGGTGGCCTATTTGTGCCTCCCTGGATTTACTTAGGTGCATGTTGGAGAAAATTTCTTTTCTCCTTGGGATTACTGTGGTGAGGAAATGAAGTTGACACTGCTAGTGCTACTTGTGTACTGATATGGAGGGAGACTGAGAGCAGAATTCGTTCATTCATTCATTCATTCATTCACTGAATAATATTACTGAGTGTCTATCACGTTTTGTGCACTGTTCTAGGTGTTAGAGACACAGCTATGAAAGAGACAAAACACTTCCACACTCACAGTGCTTACTCTATGCTGGGCAGGCAGGATACAAACAGTATGAAAAACATGAGGCGGGTCACATGGTGCTGTGTTTATGGGGTCACATTAAGCAGGGAAGGGCAGTAATAGTTTCTGGGAAAGGCTCGAGTTTATCATTGAAGCAGAAAGATCAGGGGAGGTCAGGTTGGGAAGGTGACATGTGAACAAACCTGTACTCCAGGTCTTGTGTCTTTTATCTGAAAGACTTGGGACCAAAAATGCTTTGGATTCCACACTGTTTTGGATTTTTGAAATATTTGTGTGTATATAATGAGATCTCTTGGGAATGGAATCCTTGCCTAAACACAAAATTCATCTTTTTTCTATGTATCGCATATTCATAGCCTAAAGAAACCTATACCTTTTTACTGTACTTGTGTTCTGACTATAAAAAGTCACATGACGTTAAATGTGGAATTTTCCTCTTAAGGGGTCGTGTCAGACTTAAAAAGTTTGGATTTTGGAGCAGTTCAGATTTTGCATTTTGGATTAGGGACGCTCAACCTGTATAATCCAATGCTGCCTAACAAATTAAAACATATTTCTCTACCTAAAAGAGCACACTGTCATCATCTCACAGTTTGAGCAGTTAGGATTCTGGGCATGGCCTCCCTGGATCCTCCGCTTCAGGGTCTCCCCTGTGACTAGTCGAGGTGTTGTCTGGGGTGGGGGTGGAGGTCTCAGCTGAGGGCTCCACAGGCGAAGGATCTGCTTCCAAGTTCATGTGGCTGTTGGCAGAATTTGAGTTCCTCTGAGTCTGTTGGATTGAGGGTTTCAGTTCCTGGCTAGGCACCCTCATCTATTTCCCATGTGGGTCTCTCCAACATGGTAATTTATTTCCTCAAAGCCAGCAAGAAAGTGAGTCAGCTACCAGGGCAGAAATCACTGCCTGTGTAACCTAATCACAGGTGACGTCCCCTCACCTGCGACAGTCAGGAGAGATTATATGAGAGTGCCAGAACCAGCAGGAATTCCCAGCATTATGGTGTGTATTACCAGTGTGTTTGTGGGTATGCTGATATAAATAATAGTGTTGCCAGTCACACAAAAGTATAGGTTATATATTTTAGACAGTGCCTAATACTTTTTTGGTAATACCTGATAATGAAAATAAACTGAACTATTGGTTTATGTATTGACTATATTATACTTTTTATTGCTACAGTGTACTCATTCTATTTATAAAAAAATTTTATTATAAATAGGTTTCCTATGCAACCTCATACATCTCATGTTTATTCTCTCTCTCTCTCTCTCTCTGTCTCTGTCCTTCTTTGTTTTTCAGGACTGGGGATTGAACCAGGGACCTTTGCACTGAATTGCATCGCTATCGCTTTTTAAAATTTTGAGAGAGGATCTCAATAACTCATTAGCTTGGCCAGGCTGGGTTTGAACTTGTGATCCTTTTGCCTCAGCCTCCTAAGGACTATTACCACATCTCTGGATTGGATCAAGAGAACACACCCAGTGATTCTAGATCATCTAGGCTAGAGTTCTCACAATGACAAAAATCTACTGATAAAGGATTTCACAGAATGTGTCCCCATCCTTAAGGGATAAATATCTCTGTGTATATGTCAAGGATAACTCCAAAGTTTCTGATGTCAGCAATTTGAACCAGGAAGATAATGAGACAGGCAGCTTAGGAGGGTAAGGTGAAGGTCTTGAAGTTAGTTTAGGATATGGGTATGAGGCTTTGTGTGGGTGGACAGTGATGACTAATGGGTATAGGGTTTTTTTTCAGAGATGACAATATTGTTCTAAAATGAAAAATGAAAATTGGAGTGCTAGTTGCTCAGTTCTGAACACACTAAAATTTACTCAATTCACACACTTTGAAAGAGTGATTTCTTAATGGTATATAAATTACATCTCAATAAAACTATTTAAATTTTTTAAAAAGAAGTTAGTTTTAGAAATCACATCTGTTATGACAGAAGTTAGAGATCTTTTTTTCTTCCTGTAAAGAACTAGGTAGTCAATGTTTTAGGTTGTGCAAGCCATAAAGTTCTGTCACCACCATTCTATCCTACCATTGCAGCATAAAAGCTGCCAGAAAAAAACAGATGTTCCAATATAGCTGTGTTTACGCAGGCTATCTGTAAGGTGGGAGGCTGTGTGCAGCCATAGTTGCCAACCCTCATCCTGAAACCCACAGGAGAGACACGGAGCCGTGCATTACGTGCGGTGTCTGAGCATTCAGAAGAGGCATCTGGGCTGGGAACGCACTCAGGATTTCTATGGATGACTGAAGAAACAAGAGGCGCAGAAACAGAAAGCTGGAAGCATGATTTGAACACCTGAATCCAGTTTCAGCTGAAGCTTGGGTACATAATCAGTGGTGTAAATTCCAGCTGAGTGGCCACATGCCCAGCCACAACTCCATTTCCACAGCGGGAAGGAAGTGGATGTGTGGTGGACACCAGTTTTCTGTTCCATATGAGGCTTAGGTAGCAGCTGGTCAGAGCAGAAGGAGGAAAAGAGACCTGCTTGTCATGCATGTTTGGTGGACATAGCAATCAGAAGAGGGCCCAGCACCATCACCTAGGGACTGATCCCAAAGGGGAGACCAGCAGCACATGGCAGGTGTGTACCACCAGCTAAACATTATACTAGGAGCTTCCATTCTTTCATCTTCTCTGTTCTTCAAGCTCAAAAGTACATGCCATGCACTGATGAAGAAATGAAGGCTCAGGGCACTGGTCAGTGATGGATTGGTTTCCCATTGGAATTCAGGTTTCTGAGACACTATATTCTTTCTGCTGTGTCCCACCTTGGAGGGGGTTTGACTGCTGGCTCTTTCTCATGCTTCCTATAGAAGTGGGCTGAACCTTTGGTATGTTCAGGAGAAATGTATCCATTCTAGAACCTCACATCCAAACTGGATATCAATCTGTGTTAGTCAGCTTTTGGTCACTGTAACAAAATACCTAAGGCAATTAATTTTTAAGGAGAAAAGGTCCCCCAAGGGATGAATAAAGAAAATGTGGAATATATATACAACAGAGCATTATCCAGTCATAAAGAAGAATAAAATTATGTAATTTGCAGGAAAATGGATGAACCTGGAGATCATCATGTTAAGAGGCATAAGACAAATTCAGAAACACAAATAAAGTATGTTTTCCCTTTAAGCTGTGGAATCTAAAAAAGATGGCAAAAGAGCAGAAGCGATAGCATTATTAGAGAAGAGGAAGAGAATAAGAGGGAAAGGGAGTGCAGTGAGTAGGGGGATGGATATGAGCAAATATATCACATGCATTGAAACCCCAAGATTTAAAACTGGGGGAGGTAGAACAAGGTCTGTGGTGAGTACATGAAAATGATCAATGTTATGGATGTGCACACATCTGCCAGAATGAAACTAACTGGTCTATATAGCCAACACAGACGAGTGGGAAAAGGGAAAGAAATTAAATAATTATGAAGGTTAAAAAAAGAAGTTAATTCAAGAGGGTCCAGAAGGCAGACTGTATTGCATACTTTGTTTCTAATGTCCACATAATTTGAAACACAAGTAAAGCATTAGACAGCATAAAGAAACACTAAATAGAGGACTTGGAAATGAAAATTCCTTTCTATAAATTCTGTACAACTTTATGCTAATAGCCTTCTGCCTGTAAATTATCTTTGAATGGAAAACAGTTGGTGACATTACCTATAGATGCCTCTTATATATTTGTCATTGAATTTTTTTGAATACTTGCTTTGTTCTAACACTAAACAAAACACTAAACACTTGCTTAGACTGCACTAAACAAGGTGCATATAAATTTACAATACCTTTAAAACTAAAACAAAATAATTTATAAAGGCAGAAAAAATGAATATATATTCAGACAGATGTACCAGGCATGCTTTTAAGTAATTTAAAGATCACTAAATGTCAACAACAAAGAAAAGGCTTATTGTGTCTTATATTTTCAGAAGATTTAATCCACAATTGGTTGGCCTCTGTACTTTGGCTCTGCAGACAGGCAGCACATGATGGCAGGTGTGGTAAAGCAAAACCACTCATTTCATGAGCAGGGAGCACAAAAGAGGAAGGAGAGGGAGCTGGGTTCCCACAATCCCCTTGAGGGCACACCCTTAATGACCTAGGGATCTTCCACCAGACCTCTTCTATCAAAGGTGCCATTCCCTCCCTGTGGCAACATCCTAGGGAATCAAATCTTTAATACACAGGCCTTGAGAGACATTCAACTGTAGCAGCATCACTTAAAATTCATTAGGACTCTGCCCCAGGCTTTATCAACCAGAAACTTGCCTTGGACAATGTCCCCAGTGAGGATGCACAGAAGCCACCTCAGTGGTCTTACATTTCAGCCAGCATCAAAATTATCTGCAGGATTTGTTGAGGTGAAGCTTGCCAGTCTCCAGCCCAGAATTTCTGAGACAGTTGAGGTGGATGGGGTCCGAGACCCCATATTTCTAGCAAGGTCCCAGGTGATGCTGCTCCAGCTAATGGTCCAGGGACTGTATTTGTGAACTGCCTGCTCACAGTGTCAGGCACCAGGGCTGGGTAAGATGAAATCCCTGTCCTGTAGTTGCTCACAGCGTGAGGTCACCTTTCCTGCATCTGGGAGAGACTTCATATCATATCTGAAATTTCCTTTCTTGCCACAAGTCCTAGGACAGCAGATTTTACATGCTGCCCTTTGAGACCTCCATCAGGACTCTCGTGTTTATGCCTACCCTGGCATGCTCTTCCATTTCTGCAATTAAAGTGCCTCTTGGCTGTAACAGAGAGAGGGAACAGGTGGTCACCAGCTTCCTGCTAACATCCCTTCACATGTTTGCAGCCAATTATTAAATCACCCTCAGATTTTCCTTCTTGAAAACTAAATAATTAGCTGCCCTTTTCTGAATCATGGGGTGGAGATGGTTCAGCTGACTGCAGCTACCAGCACGAGTCAGGGGCATGTGGAATGGAAATGAGTACCAGGGTGGGGGCTGAAGGGAGCATGAGGTGGGGGCTTTAGGAGGTTTCGAAGGTTAGACCGCTTGACTCCTTCCTCTAAGCAAGATCCTTAGCAGAGATGCCAGCAGATAGCATTCAAGATGAAGAGATGTCTGGTAGGATGCAGGGACCAGCGGGAGGCTGAGCTGTGCTGGTGAGTCAAGCATGTTCTGGGTTCACTAAAAGACCATCCCCCACCTCTGGTGTCATTTCTGACCCTGAGCCCTTGGAGCCAATAGAATACACATGGGGCAGCCCGGCTGGTGGTGAGCAATCTTCTAGGCTTTGAAGATCACAGAGATGATGTCCCAGCATACTAAGATCAAGGGCATTCTTTGAATAACCTGTTTGGGCATCTGCTGATAAGTTTGTTAAGTGCTACAGATCCAAGAACTCCAGTCCTCAGCCCACTGCATCAGAATCTCTGGGTGAGGAGTCTACAAAATAGGGAATTTAACAAGATAATCATTCCCCTCCTATGCACAATGTATTTTGAGAATGACTGTGTTTGGATCTGTTGCAACTCTCTTGTCTCAATCTTGATCATGAATAAAGACAGTTCCAGGCAAAGGAAGCATCTAGTGCAGCTACTAGTAATAATAGTGACTTGTCTGTGTGGACATATATTTGGAAAATAAAACTATAATAGCTAGCAGTTATTGAATACCTCAGTGGTGGTGGTCACAGTGCTACAGGATAAATGTAGGTTGATTATGCACATCTATCAGTAGACTCCTCAGTTCCAGGAAACAGTGGCTGCTACTGCCCCACATCCACAGAGAAGGAGGCTGAGGGTCATAAAAGAATACATTTGAGATCTCCCAGTAAGTGACAGTATGCAACTTACACCCAAGCTGGTTGAGTCTAGCAGTTCCACCTCCCTGTCACCCTTTCTTCCTCTTTAACAAGCTCTTTCCTTCCAAATATAAAGTAAAATAAAATAAAATAATAATAGCACCACGGTCGCCATCAAAAGTATGCTTTAGGGTAAAGAAAGAGATCCGTTCCTGGTGAGTATTTCAAATGCATTCTCCTGTGCTGTATCTCACACCAGTCCTGGAAGACCAAATGTTAGATTCATTCAGCAGATGAGGAAAACTGAGGCTTGCAGGGTTGATACCACTTGCTCAAGGTCACACAGCTGTTAGGCAGGCAAGGCAGGACTGAAAGCCAGATCTCCAACTATAAACCATGCTGCCTCTCCTGAGGATGGAGACGGAAGGGTCTGGTATTCCATGCAGGGTAGCCTGGGCTTTGGGAACTCATGCTTCCTAGGTGGCCACACTACCTATTTCAGACTAGCTATTTAGTCTAGAGAGTTCTTACTTCCCTGACATCAGAAATACTGCCCTGGGTCACAGGAACAGCTAAAACAGGAATGGAATGGCATGTTTGGGAATCTTATAATTAAAACTGACTTAGGAGACAAATGCCATCAGTTGGCATGGCAGAAATAGAAAGTTACCTAAGCAGAATTTGTGGTGTCCATATGGGTGCCAAAGAAAGTTTTGCCATCCGGGCACTTTTTAATTATACTAGGTATTCTGAGGTCTATAGTTTGCATTCCCACCTCTTCCTACCTCTGGAGAGTCGCAGAGAGACTCCCAGTGTGCATACGTGTCTGCTTCCCAGGCCTGGCTGCTCCTGGAAAGGAGAGGCAGCCTCATCCTTTCAGAAGCTAGAGGTGGCCTGGAGCCTAGAAGTGCCCAGGGGAGGAGACTGACAATCCATACCCTGACCATCAGCTGTGAGCATCATTCCACTCTAGGAGGGGGCCCAATTCCAGAACCATCTGTTCTATACACTGGACATCTTTCCTGGATGTTCTTTGGCTTAGTGTTTTTGCCTCTTGGCATTTTTGTCTTAGAGCTGGGTCCTCTGGATACAATAAGCATGTGACCAGAAGTTCTCCATAAAATTTGATATGAAGTTTCTCTTCCTCTGAGGCACAAACTATAAAAACATAAATTTAAGGCCATTTTTTCTGCCACAGGTAGCAAATCTGAATAAACCAGTCTGATGTTTAGAGAAGCTATGAAGTGGTGAGATGTGTGGAGAAAGTCTTTAGAGCTGATTCCAACCATGCCTGGAGGGTCTGGTCTTGGACTCAGCAGTGAATGAGCCTATACATTCTCCATTCTCTTTCACCAAGCTGGATTGAGTTGGTTTCTTTTCTTTTCTTTTCTTTTTTTTTGTGTGTTGGGAATGGAACTCAGGTCTTGTGCTTGCCAGGCACGTGTTTATGCCACTGAGCTATATCCCCAGCCCTGAGTTAGGTTTCTTTAAGGAACCTTAGAAAATATATTTGAGACTCAACATATCCAAACACAGGGTCAGAGGAGACAAAGTAGACAGGCACCATGATTCACCCTACCCACAGGGCAGGTTGTAGGTTTGCTGACTTCTGCCATAGAAAAAAATAATTTTCAGGACATTTCGGTAAGAGTCACAAGGAAGTTTATTATGCAGAATCTTAAAAGTACATACTCAGAGAAATAGATTACTGGCCTTTGAGAGAGGGAGGACCCTGTGGTCAAGGTCTGGGGTTTTGATGTGGACTTGAGGGTATCCCTAAAATGATGTCTTAGTCACTTTCTCATTGATGAGACAAAAATACTCAGCACCCACAACCTAAAGGAGGAAAGGCTTATTTTGGCTCACAGATTTTAGAAGTTTCAATCTACAGTTGACTGACTCCAAGGGCAGGGAGGAGAGGTCTGGCACGGAGGAAAGCTGCTCATCCCATGGAAAGCAGAAAGACAGAATGGAGGAAGAGCTGGGGACAAGAAGATACCCTCCAACTGGGCCCCACCTCCTCACAGCACATTTGGTCACTGAACACATCAGAGGATCCAATCACCTTCTGGAAGCCCACCTCTGAACATATGATGCTTTGCGGGGGCATTCTAGACCTACACCCTCGTTAGACGGCTTAAAATGTCTATTCCAGTGTCTGTTGGGGTTACCCATTCTATGGGCCATGTTAAACAGCAGGCCACTTAACAGTGTGCTTCCTAGCCAGGCGTGCTGGTACATGCCTGTCATCGCGGCACCGGGGAGGCTGAGGCAAGAGGATCCTTGCATGTTTGAGACCAGCTTGGGCTACAAAGTGAGCTCAAGTTTAGCCTGAACTGCATATTGAGACCTTGTCACAAAAAAGACCAAAAAACAAAACAAAACAGCCAGTGTGCTTCCTGAGAGTGGGGTTGGGAGGAGGGAGTATTATTTACAGGTAAAAGGCACAGGCCTACTTTTCAATTTATAGGCTTATTGTATTTAAAGCCCTTAGAATTTTTTCTGGCAAGTTAAAAAAAGCTTGCATAACTTTTTTTTGTCCCAAAGCTGTAGGACAAAACGTTTAATTTTAATCTTACGGTTTTCCTTGTCTTCTGCCTGTCTTTTTTTCTTCTGTCTTTTCCACCCCTCCCTAGCAAACCTGCCCTCTTGCACCTCTGTAGCCTAACCTCTGCTCACTCCTTAGTGCCACTGGGTCACTGACGTCACCTTGGTCCACAGCAGCATCATTTCTCACCTAACTCGTCATAACAGCCCCCTCACTGGCCTCCCTGCCTCCTGGTTTGTGTACTCCAGGCAAAAAGCAGTGGAAAGGTGCTGACACTGTATCAATTTGTTGCCTGCATTTGTAATGCAAATTTTTGGTAGAGGTTAGTGGCCATGGGGATGTAACTTTTTCCCTGAGTTCATGGATCCCACAGAAATCTATCCATGGGCTCCCCAAATGTGTGCACGCCTGCTGAAATCTTGAACATGATCCTCCCTGCACTTTGGTGGTGGTGGTGGGGTTCAGGAGGCTGCCTGACCTGGCACCTCCTATTGTTGATCTTTGCCAGGCACTATGCTAACCTGAGAATTGCAGTTCCCTCTCCCTCCTGAGCTAAGGGATCTGCCTCCTTTAGGGTTCTTAATCTGTGCTGTGCCAGGAGACCCTGGATAGTCTGTTGACGCCTATAGATCCCAGAATAATGTTTTAAAAATCATAGCCTAGAATATATAGGATGATAATGAAATTAGGGTTGCTTATATATAGTTATCAAAACATTTCAACAAATTTAAATATTGTAATACATGTACTTCTTTATTAATGCATTAAATAAAAGATCTAGCAGTAGGCCCAATAGCTATTCTCATTTTCAAGCAGTAAGAATATAAATGAAATTTCAGTTTTATTGCAACAACTGTAATGTGACGTGGACATACATGTTTTCTATTAGCGACAAAAGAAGGCAGGTGGGGGAATACTGATTTGTTACCTGCCTTTGTAATGGAAGGAAATATCAAACTTTTGGCAGAGAGTAGTGGCAATGGAGATGTAACTCTTTTCCTAAATTCATGGATTCCATAGGAATCTATCCATGGGCTCTCCAAATTAAGCACCACTAGCCTCTAGAATAATCTCCCCATCTTGGCTTCATTGGTCCTCAGCTTAATGAGAGGTCCTTATCACAGTGGCTTGGGGTCCTGCTTCTGTGGCTCTGAGGTCTCCTCCCCTGGGTCTCCCTTTGTATCACACAGGTCATACACAATTCCATGTGTGTGTCTGTCATCTGGAGGGGGTGTTCCTCCACCAAGGTCAGTACAGGAACCAGCTGCCCCTTGTCCAATCTGGCACAATCAGTGTCTACATGATACCTCAAAGCCACAATGAATGGTCCTGTGAGGGGCAGGGAGAAAATCGAAGAGCAATAGGACCCTAGAACCACTCTCAGAGTGACCTCTGACATTGTCCTGTTGAAGGTCTTACATTGATTTCCCACACATTTTCTCACCTTGGATGGTACAGCCAGGAAGAGCTGGGCCTTTATTGCCATGCAGACTCATCTTTGTATCCTGTCCTTCAGGCAAGTCGCTTTGCCTCCCACCTTCAGACTGTAGCTTCCTCATCTGTGAACTAGGGACACCATAGTCAGAGGTCCCTGCTTAGCTCCCAGATTACACTAGCCACTTGTCTTGAGAGTTGGGGCCATGTGTGTTGTTATTACTGACCCATTAATTCACTCAACAAGCATTTATTAAGCACCTATTGTGGTCAGCCCATTTGATAATACCAGAGATAGGCTCTAGTGTCCCGGAATTAAAGAACCTCTTCCTTTAGGGAAAGATACTTATTTGAACACAGTTTCCAGTTTTAAGAGATTAAGGTAACAAAGTGACCCTAAGAGCTTTATGGCCTGTGCCCTAAATGTGGCATGGTGGGGCAGCTCCATGCAGTAGCCAGAAGGGAGACTTCAAGCTGAGGTTCCCTGGGTTTAAATCCCAGCATCTGTAAGGTGTGTACACTCTGAGCAAGTTACTTCACCTTTTTATGCCTCTGTTCCCATCCAGGATGGGTTGGTACCTCATAATTATCAGAAAATTGAAAGAAAGACTTTTTGGAAAGGGTTGAAAACTGTACATCTTTAAAAAGGTTAACTATTATGGTTCATGCAAACACCTAGCAAACCCCTTCACCTCCTTAGGGGTCCTCAGAAACTCCACCCACTCTGGGAGGCACCCTTTCTCTGTGACTCCACTTCTCAGCAAAGTGCCCTTTTCCAGGAATGCTAGCGAAACACTGGGGATAAACATGGGAAGGTGGTTTGGTTTGCAGCTTGTGTTGAAAAACAAAGGTCAGCAGTCCTGCCTTTGGATACATGCAGGCTTTCTTCTCTGCACCTCATGTCCCTCTTCTGTAATTTGGGGACAACCAGCACCCCCTCATGGAGTGAACAGTCAACAGCAACAACAAAAACCTTTGCTAAGGGCTACTCTGTTCAAGCTCATTGTAGAGGTACTGGGGCTCCAAGATGACATGACAATGCCCACATGCTGCCAGGGTTATACCTGCCCATTATAACCGATTAACATGTTATACACTGTGCTACCAATTAAACATACCATACTCAAAAATGTATACATGTGCTAGACTTTTACCCAGAAGAAATATATATATGTACAATACATGCTTTATTACTTTCGCATTCATCTTCTCGCATTCATCATCTATTTCCTGCAGGGTAGAGACTTTACCCCATTTTTACTGATGAAAATTCAAGAAGCACTGGGAGGTTAAACTTACAAGGCTAATAAAGCCTGTGACTAGCAACAGGAGACGGCTGGGCGTTTATTTTAAAAAGAGAACCAGTGGAAGGCAATGTTCCCATCTCTCCATAGAGACCTGCATCAGAGCTCTCTGGCATTGTGGGCTGGCAGGCCCTGGACTGGGAGATTTGGTGGAGACCTTGGGGTCCAAGGCGCCCCAGCCACGCAGGCAGGCGGGAGGGGGACACTCTCCAGGGACAAAGCTCGCCTGGCCAGAGCTGGGCTGCCAGCAGGCCAAAGAGCACGCAAGACGGAGCACGCCGCTGGGTGGCGCTGCGGGGCCGCCCCGCGCTAGACCTGTTGCGTCCGAGGCGCAACTTAAGCAGGCTTAGTGCAAAGGGGCTCTCGGCTCTCTCCGCGCCCCCTTGCAACGCTGGGCTGCAGCGACTTTCTCGGGCGCCCCACGCCCACGTTAACTTGGGGTTCCGATTCGCTTAGTTCTACTTCGCCGCAACCGTTCTAGGCGCGTCGGGTGGGGCGGGAGTAAAGTTTTCCCAAGCCGACTGGGGAGAGGGCTGGAGGAGGGGGACCCTCTCAGCTTCAGATCCTATGCCGGGCTGCACTGTGCCCCTCGGCTTCACAGCCGCCCCGGGGTCGCTTTCGGGAGGTGCCAGCTCCGGTGCCTGCCGGCTGGGCTGACCTGTGCGCCGCCCCCGCCCACCCCTTCCCGGGTCCCCAACCCCTCCCCCCTCCCGCGCGCTCGGGCCCCAGCATCTCCGGCCCCGCCTGCGCCGGGGTCGTTGCGGTGCCCGTGGCTGCCCCAAGCTTCCCAGCCCAGGCGCCCGGCCTTATTCCAGCCTGGGCACGCCTCGGGGGCAGCGGCGCGGGACAGCGAAGGAGGCTGAGGCAGGGGCCCCCCGGCGCGTGAGCTCTGCCAACCCGGGAGGCGGCCGCGGCTCTAGGAGCCCGAACGCAAGGCGAAGGCAAGGACGGGGCGGCCGGCGGAGGGGCGGGCGCCGCTCATCAGCCACGCCAGTCACGTCTGGGGCCACCCGGCCGCCTTCTTTCTCCTTTCCCCCCTGGCTCTCTCCCCCTCCCCTGGTGGCGAGGGCAAAGTGGTGGCGGCGGCGCCATGCCCGGGCCGGAGTGAGTGCGCGCGGGCGAAAATGGCGTACATCCAGGTAGGGCTGAGGCTGGGCAAGGTGCGGGATGCGGGTGGGGGTGCCCGCCCCCAGCCCGGCCGGGAGCGCGCGGAAGGGAGGCACACGCCTAGGCGCTCACAAACTTGCCTGCAGAAAAAGGGTGCGGAGCGCGGGCAACCTGTGCCGCGGCGGCGTTGTGCCCCAGGAGGAGAGGCAGGGGACCCCCGAATCCCGGGGTGGAGGGCCTGTGTGGGCTCTGCACGCGCGCCTTCGCCTCCCCCAGAGAGAATGGGGGTGGGGCAGACTTTTCTCCCCTTGCCCTCCCTTCTCTCTCCCTTCCCTTCCCTGGCACCCCACCCCAGGGGAGGGGCCGCGGCCCGGGGCGCGCCAGCCAGCGGCCCGCCAGCTGCCGTTGCCGTGGTGACAGCTCCGGCTAATTGGCCGGCGAAGCGAGGTGGAGGCAGCTGTTCAGGAGGGACAAGGACATCGTCCCTCCCGGGCACTGAGTGTCCAGGACTGGGGGACACAGAGGCCAAAGCGCACTTGTGAGGGTAGGAGCTAGTTACTTTAGCCTGTTGGATCGGGGTCTGCGAGCTGTGGACCCCTTTGCCTTGAAGAAGCTCCCCCAATAATCTTGGGCTGAAATTATTTCCGAGACCTTTTTGGGGGGGCTGGGGCTGGACTGGGGTGCTTGCCTAGAAGACCTTTTTTGGCTGCTAGGAGAGAAGTGGCGACAGGTCAGCGCCAAGGTCACACAACCAGACCCATTGAGCTGCTTGCTTCTGGGGCTGCAAGCCAACAGGCTTCTGCGTCCAAGGGCTCACAGCTTGTCCCCTCAGGGTCAGCTTGAGAACTGCTGATCCCCTAGTTCTGCTGTGGCACACACATCCCTTCATCTTGTCCTCAGACTTCCAGCCTGCCGGAAACTCCATGGTCTGTCACCTGGCTGAGGCTTCCCCATTCCTCTTCTGGCTTAGAGCCCCTGGATTGGCTCCCTTTTCATGGAGTCCCTAGGTTCTCATTTCAAGTTCGATGAAGGTCACATTCACTGTGCACCTTGTGAACTGAATGTTACTGGGGCACCATTCAACAGTCACCCAGCAAGGAATAACCACCAACTATGCATCTGCCCTTGGTGCACACAGCACAGTGTGCCCCTCCGGATGAATGCACAGTCTAGTGAGTCCAAGTCTGCACAGTTTCTCAGGGGCCAGATGAGAGCTAAATCACTCATGGTGTGGCGCACTCCTGTAATCCCAGCACTCAGGAGGCTGAAAGAGCAGGATCCTTGCAAGTTTGAGACCAGCCTGGGCTACAAAGTGAGCTCAAGGCCAGCCTGAACTGCACAGTGGGACCCTGTCTCACAAAAAGACAAAAAAAAGAAAAGAAAAGAAATAAAAAACATGCATGCTGGGGATACGTGGGGGATGTCTTAAGCATTTTGTATAAGGAGGACCAATGATATTGTTGAACTTTTTCTATAAAATGCCTTAGAGTAAACACTTTTTTCTTCGAGACTTACACATTCTCTGCCTGTCACAATTCAACATTGACTGTACTTACTGTTGAACAACCATGGGTGGTAGTGAAGGAGTGGGCGTGGCTGTGTTCTAATAAAACTGTGGGGCCTGGGTTGCAGCTCAGTGATGCAGCCTTTGCACAGTATGCATCCTCAGTACTGGGATGGGGGTGACTTTATTTGTGGATGGTGAAATTTGAATTCTATATACCTTGCACAAGTCAAGAAATAATGATCATTTTATTTTTCCCAGTTATGTAAAAACCTACTTACATTCTTAGCTCAAGGACTGTGTAGAAATGGGCCTGGGGATTTGACCTAGGCTTGCAACTGTTGTTAGGATATGTGGGCTCTCCTTTCTTCTGTTTTCTGGACTCTGTCAGTTTTCCTGTGAGGAGCCTTACCAAGCCAGTGGATCTTGGGGCCATCTAGCCTGAACTCCTTCCTTGGGTACTCTGCTCTCAGACACTCATTTTGTGCCTTGACAAAGTCACACAGCTTCCAGGGCCCCTGTGATGGCCATGTCTCTGTCTGTTGTGGTTTTATTGTAGTTGTTTTTTGATCACCTTGTACCTGGAAAACACTCCCCTAAGTGTAGAGCATAGGCCTGGGTTGTTGTGGGAGAGTATGACTTTGTTCCAAACCTGTAGCACTTTCTCAGGAGAGCCCCATGGAAATGCAGCCCTTTGCTGACTGTGCTGCATATCTGCCAGGACACGGCCTGGTACCTGCTAGAGTCTAGCAGGTCTTGACAGCCACCTCGTTCTCATAAGCCACAGAAGGGGCACACTTTATTTGCAGCTGGGCAGCACAAGCATTTTCACAGTCGGCCTCCTTTCCCATCTCAATAGCTTCCCTTTATGGAGGGAGTAGCTTCCCTACTAAAGAAAAGATGAAACAGGCTCAGAGAGACCCCTGACTTGCTCAACACACATGGTGGATGGATGTGGTGAGGCCAGGACAGCTAGGATTTCTCCATGTCACTCCCTGTGTGGCCTGTCACCACTTGCAGATCTTGTGTAGTTTGTGGTTTGAGTTTTGGTTTTGGAGGAGTTTGGGATTAGTGTCTTTGACTGTTTTATCAAACTGCAGTTAATCCTTTACCACTTTAAGGATCATGAATTTTTTACCAGCCACATGACACTATTGTTAACTTTTTACTATAAATGGACTTCTTTTTTTTTTTTTTTTTTTTTACTTAAAATCACATAAAAGCAATTTCGAGACCAGCCTGGGCTACAAAGTGAGCTCAAGTCCAGCCTGAACTGCATAGGGTGAGACCTTGTCTAAAAAAGACAAAAAAAAAAAAAAATCACATGAAAAGAGGAAACTTTATGTCATTATGGTAATAGGAAACCAGGATCATGTGATATAAGCAGAAGACAACTGGAAAAATAAACACAAGGGGAATAGAGCCATATTATTAATTCTGGACAGGGTAGAGGTATGTCCGAGCTGGGGTCTGCTTTCTTTGTTTCAAAGGAAGTGTGAGGTAAAGAGTGAGCAATAAGATTGAACTGAGACTCCATTTGTCTTGCAAGAGAAGTAATTGAAAAAGACAATAAACTAAGTCCCCTTGATTTCAAAGTTCTGAGTTGGGCCCCAACTGGGTTCATTTCTGGCATGTATTATAGGCTGAAACACAGAACTTGTCACCTACTTGGCTTATTTGCCCAAAGGGAAAACTATCTATCTAGAAGAGGAGTCTGTCTGTGCCCAAGCAACCTGTGAGAAGAATATAGGGTGGGAGGTGGGGCCAAAAGAGGAAGGAAGGTCCTCCCTTCCCCTGAGGACCAGCTCTTAGCTTCCTGGCTGATTCCCCCCATTAGTGGGTGGTCATATGAAACTCCCCACCATCACCATTGGAGCAGAATTGGAAGGTAGGGCTTCTGGGAGGGCGGGGGAGCCAAGTGACAGCCACTCTGTGCCTGTTAGCTAATCATGTCCTGTTGGGTTGGCTTCATGGCTATTTCTGTATAGGAAGGTTTGCGATTCCCCTGAAGTGTGGCTGCATTGGATAGCATGACTATCTATCCACCCGCTCTGATTCATAACAGCATACGGTGCAAATCAGATCGAAATGCTAAAGTTGCCCATTCATTTGGTGTTGGTTAACCAGAAGGCTACCAGCAGCCCTGAGAATAGCAATACCTTGTTAGCAAGTCAGCTGCCTCCCCAGGATGGTAAGTGGAAGGATGCAGGGTGCTTTTGCTTGTTTGTTTTCCTTTTCGAGTTGCTGGAATATTGCTAAACTGGTCTTGTCTCTCTCTCTTTGTAACCCCTTCACCCCCATCCACCCCCTGGCTTCATCGTGGATCTCTAAAAGGGCAGTTGGAACCACTAAATGAGGTGGGTTAATTCAATATGTGTGGTCTGGTTTCTAATCAAGAAATGTTTGCCTTTCATGTTGGAGGCTTATGTGGGGTTGTGGGGATATTGAGTCTTAATCACCGGATGTTGATAAGGGCACAGTTTCTGTCTTTACAGAAAGGAGATCCCAGTGAAAGGACACTAATTGGCAAGACAAGTGTCCCTCCTCACCCCTAGTTATTCCGTTAACTCTCTCTGTATACTTTGATGTCACTGAGATGACTATTTTTAAATATTTTTTTCTTTGCTTGCAAGAGGAGAGTAATATTCATTGTGTTTCAAGAACATATTGTCTGACCCTGATGTTGTATAAAACATCCAAATGTCAAGAAAGACGTTTGCATAAACTACAAAAGAAAATACCTGCAAATGTTTTGCTTGCTCTGAATGGCTGCCCCTAGTTGATGTTTGCCAATCTGTGCCCACGGTTGGTAAATAGGAATGGGAAACATTTTGTTCTAAATGCTAGCAGTGGAAGCAGAACTCCTGAATGTCTTTGTCTCTTGCAGGACTGGGCTGCTTGTAATTTTCGGTGTTGTTTCTCCTCTTCCTTCTCTCTAACCTTCCTGCCTTCCTCCCTTTGCTCCTCCCTTGCACCCTCTCCCTTCCTGGCCTCAGGGTTTTCTTTCTAGAATCTCTGATCTGCTGCTGTGTAGATGGACCTGCCGGCATTGCTGTCAGAAGTGCTACGAGTCCAGCTGCTGCCAGTCAAGCGAGGATGAAGTTGAAATTCTGGGACCTTTCCCAGCCCAGACTCCTCCCTGGCTGTGAGTAAAACTGCTTTGAAATCAACCTCAGAAACCTGTCTGTTTCTCTCTCTCTCTCTCTCTCTCTCTCTCTCTCTCTCTCTCTCTCTCTCAGAGGTAGTTTAGGGGTAGAAGAGAGGGTAAGGCTGAGTTTCCATAGACATCATGGCTGCAGATGCGGGTGTTCTGGGTCCCTTGTTTTATTTGGCAAGCTGGTGAGACCAGCTGGCAGGGGAGAGGGCTGGTGTCTTTAGTTCAGCTGGGTTTAGTTGGGCCTTAGTCACACTGGCTGTCATTCCAAGCAGAAAAAGGCATTCTTTCAAGGATGACCGCATTCTTCTGGGTTTCCATCCCAGGCTGTATGATAAGTTGTCCTAACACTCAGCCCAGGGCTGGCACCTAGTAGATACTCAAAATACAAGTTGCATACATGGGTGGCTAGAACAAACAAGCAAGTACCTTTTTGCTAGTTTGATGGAGAACTTGAAACTCAGGGAAGTGGGAAAGCACCTCCAGGCCCCATCCTGTCCTCCAACGCTGTTTATGTTCTTTCTGGCATCTTTCATTTTATTTCTAATCCTCTCTCCTCCCTCGCCTGCATACAGCATCTCCATCTGCCAGTTGCTCGGATATTTTGGGAACACAGCTTTGAAGCTTCTTAGCTTCTGGTCCACCTCTCTGTGGCTGGAGAGGCAGGGAGACCAGGGCTGGGAAAGGCCTGGGCACTGTCAAGTATAACCTCTCAACATATAGCTGGGGGTGGGGGCAGAAAGAGAGATGTAGCCAGGCCCAAGGTTGGAGCCCCTAGGTGGCCAGCCAGTCCTGTCTCAGCTAATTCCTTGGGTTAAGATCTCTAGAGCCCCATCCTCCAGCAAGACCCTCATTCTCCCTTCTTAGAAGCACTTGCAGTGGCACTTTGGTTCACAAACTTGATTAGTTCCACAATTGTGGTCACAGAATCCATCTCATGATTCTTGTGGAAAGAATTAAATTTGTGAACTGAGGTAGCAAACATTTTCAAATATTTCCACAGCAAAGGCGCTCTGTATCAGGTTTTGTGCATTTAGGTCCTATTTCCACTATGGTTTTCTAGTTTCATGACCTTGGATAAGTTGTTGGATATCTCTGTGCCTTGATTTCCCATGTGTAAAATGGGATGATAAAAGAATACTATTTATTTCATAGGGTTGTTTGAGGAGAAGGATGAATTTGTATGTGGGGAAATACTTAAGAATGTTTGAGACTTGTTGATCATAAATGTTAAGAGGTCCTCTCACCTTGTTTTGGTGTTAGTTTTCTTCTGGAAAGTGGCAACAGTAAAAGAACTCCTAGGGCCATAATTAAGGGTAAGAGTGATCTGGACATAGTGATCTTAGTACACCAGTGAGAGTTCAGTGAGTGCTCCTCACTGTCCCTAAGAGTCCCTAAGCCAGAGATGGGGACCCTTCCAGAGCTTTCCATGATACAAACAACCTGCTGTGATACATGTGCCGTAGGCTTGCTGCCATTGCCCCAATCGGATGTAGGACAATGCTAGGGAACCCTCCCATGGTGATAGCTTGTAGCCTGAACCATACAGGTGAGCATAGGGTTGGAATTTGGGTGAAAGCAGCTCACTAGCTGATGCAATTTCCACTTCCCAGTGGCCTGTGTGTGGAGTGTGGTTCAGTCTACCTGGGTCACAAGAATGCCAAGGCTATGAGGGCAGGGAACTTTGTCTTGTATTTAACAGACTGAGCTGGGGGTATCCAAAATCCTAGCATTTGGGAGTCTGAGGTAGGAGGATCATGAGTTTGAGACTAGCCTGGGCTACATAGCTAGTTCAAGGCCAGCCCAGACTGCACAGTAACACCAAACAAACAAATGAACCAAACTAAGATAGGTATGGTGATGCATACCTGTAATACCAGTTACTCAGGAGATGGAGACAAGAGAGATATCATGTGTGAGACCAGCCTGGGCAGGTAGTGAGACCCCATCTCAAAATAAAAACATCTAGGAATGTAACTCAGTACTTCCTAGATTCCGTACTCATTACTGAAACTACAAAACAGACTGAGAAATGTGTAGGAATTGAACCTGGAGGTGCTCATCACCCAATTGTAAAGTCGCTCTCAGTTTCTTTGGTAGTTATTTCCTGAGTACATGCTGTGTGCTAGGCACCTTGGTTTATACGAGGCTGGATAAGGTCCTGTTGCTATGGTCTGGGACTTTGAAATCCACACAGGAGGAGATAAGGCTACTGTGGAAATCCCATTGTCCCAGAGTTGTCTTTTACACCCTGTGCACTATGCATGACAACTCAGCACAAGACCTTGTTAGGGAAAAATCCAGGGACAATGGCTTTCAGGCATGGCTGGATCCAGGGGCCCATACCATGTCCCCTAGGCCTCTCTTTCTCTCCTGTGTCTTTTGAATTGGCCTCATCATTGAGCTTGCTCGCTCCATATGGCAGAACTGTATTAGACTCACATTCTATGATCTTTGCAGCAAGAAGCCCCCACAGACAACCAGAAGGACTCCTGGCCTGCCTTGCATTGTGTGCCAGTCACTGTCTGCTCAAGGGAATGAGGCTGGAATGACACTGCATTGCCTGGGGAAGGGGTTGTTCCCAGCGGCGTGCTAGGCTGGGCTGAGGAGACCCAGGACTGGCTGACTTATGCTATTGGGCTGGACAGCAGAGCTTTTGCACTGGCCCTGTGTCTCTGTGGTGATGACTTCGGTCTACTGTAGCTGCGTGACAGCAGCCGTGTTTGACACGGAAGCGAGGGTATGGCTGTGTTCCAGGAGCACCTCATTTACAAAGGTGGCCATGAGCTGGCTCTGTGGCCTGCTGATCTCTGTAGC
The DNA here is from genome assembly GCA_004027295.1 of Dolichotis patagonum. Lineage (NCBI taxonomy): Eukaryota > Metazoa > Chordata > Mammalia > Rodentia > Caviidae > Dolichotis > Dolichotis patagonum. The sequence goes on along the minus strand of PVJX010025784.1, from coordinate 3,867 downwards.
ATTGATGCAGGTATGATAACCAGAGAGGAGGGAACGGACACCGCGCCAGGAAGAGTGGGCCACGTGGGAAACGAGCCTGCAGGCTCGGCCATGAGCGCTGGGGTCAGAGCCAGGCACCCGCTGGCCCCAGACACCCAGATGTTCAGGATTCCAAGTGCATAGCCTAACTCGAGCTAGAGGACAGCTGTGTCTGGCCTTGACCTTTTGTGCAAGCAGGGAATTCTCTGTGGGTGGCAAAGGGGTTGGGACCCTTGGGCAGACACTTATTTTGGTTTTGTCACAGAGCAGTAACTGGAGCTTTCTTACCAGAACCAGCATACCGCCCGTGGTGGTCTTTGTGAATGGTATCATCTTGAGTTGTGCAGTCTGCACTATGAACAGCTGTGTGTGACTTTCATGCTTGTCAGGTCTGCCCCAACCCCGGAGTAGCACTTAACTCATTTTGGCACTCAGCAACATTCAAAATGGCAAGAGAAATCTGTAAAGGAGAGGAGGGTTAAATCATTGAGAAAGTGAATTTGCAGCTTGTGCTTTCCACAGATTTATTTACTAAGTGGGCAGTTTCCTGTTATCAAACAGGCAGGGAGGAGAAATGTCAAGCGTGTAGTGCTGGGCCTACTGTGGCGTCTGAGCCGTGAACCAGGGCCTGTGTCTCTGGAGAGGGCATGGCAGGTGGGCTGGCCTGTGTTGGTCTTGGGGCACACACCATCCGGTGTCACACACGCTTGTGTCTCATGACCCCACCTTACCCAGGCTGGCTTAGACTGGGCCTGGTGCCCATCAGTAACCCTGCAAAATCTCCTGGCAGTGCCGGGAATGGGACCCAGGCCTTCACGTGGATTAGGATGGTGCTCTACCACTGTGCTACACTCTCAGCCCTTTTATTTTTGAGAGAGGGTCTTGCTGAGTTGCTGGGGCTGGCCTTGAACTTGCAGTCCTCCTGCCTCAGCCTCCGGAGTAGCTGGAGTCATGGATGTGCCCCGCCACACGCAGTTTAACTGGTTCCTGTTAGGCAAGTGCCAGAAGGACCATTGTTTCAGAGTGAGTAGATGCCAGCTGTTTGTTGGTTTGAGCCTGTGCTGAGTGCCTAGTGTGTGCTCAGCTCTTACAGGACTCACAGGGGAGGCCCAGGCTGTGACAGGAGTGTGTTGTCCCTACTTCAGCATCACTGGGCTCCATGGGGTCCTCCCACTCCATGGCGGTGCGAGTTACTTGTCCCTTCTTCCCCCAGGCCACTCGCCCCCATCTGTTGTAAGGGAGAGGTGCTCCCGACAGCCAGCTCCTGGGTCATTAAAGAGTGAAATAAGCTGGTGTGTATGGGGCACTTAGCATGGTACCTGGCAATTTATAGGTGCTCTGTGCCTGGTGCCTCGATTGTAGCAGGTACACATCCCATCATTCAGAAGTGTATCCTGGGCCGGGCATGGTGGTGCAACTCTGCAATCCCAGCACTCTGGGAGGCTGAGGCAGGAATATCACTAGTTCAAGCCTAGCCTGGGCTACTAGCAAGACCCCATTTCAAAAACAAACAAACAAAAAAAGCCAGGGATATAGCTCAGGGCAGAGGCTTTCCATTCAACCCCCAGGGCCACACAAAAATATATACCCTGGTGTGTGAGGGGGGACAAGACCTGTACTTGCATAATTGTGACCCAGAATCAGCTAAGAAGCACAAAGAGAGTGCATTTATTTGTTCACCGAGGAGAGAAATGCAGAGCATCCCTTTGCGCAGGCACTGCTTGGGCCAGGGGGGCTGTGGTAAGCTTGGTGGATGTACCCAACACGTGGCACCACAGCCACCACCACCAATGACAGCTGTGTGCAGAATGGAGGAGAGGACAGGTGTGGGGAAGCGGGGATGGGGAAGAGAGGGTGTAGGGAAGGCGGGGTGGGAGCAGATGCCAGGGACAGATTGGGGACCTCTCTGAGAAGATACCACTGAGGCAGAAACTTGAGTGATGACAAGGAGCCAGCCAGACAGAGGGGACTGGAAGGGCATTCGGGCAGAGGGAACAGCATGGTTCAGTGTGTTGGAGGAAGCGCAGGGCAGCCTGGCAGCTGCAGTTGTGTCTGATGGCACCAGGTGATGTTTAAGCTCATCCCGGAAGGCTGGTAGGATCTCACAGCAAGGTTGGCTGCCACAGTGAAGCATGGCATTCAGGAAGCAGGGCCACATAGGGGGCAGGTGCCCCAGAGGCCATGACATCTTTGTTCTGTTTTTTTTTTAATTTTATTTTAAAAGGGAGTAAAATTAAACACAACAAAACAGAACAGAATGGGACATAAGAAAACATAAATTTCAAAGCTAGATAACCAGAGATCTTCACTGTCTGTCATATTGTCTCTTGTTTTCTTCCAAATGGTTGTCTATATCTTTGCATACGGGGAGCTCATACTAAATAACATAGCCAATCTTTTCACAAGATGTATAGTTCATTGGCTCCCACTTGCTAGGCAGGGGGGAGGGGAGGACACAGGATGGGGGACAGGACGACATGAGATGTCCGACTCTCAGCCCACATGCAGGCAGGATCACAGTCGCCCCCAGAGACTGGAAGAGTTCCCTGTTCTCCCTGCACCCCAGGTGCAGGTCCGGATGTGCCAGGGTCTCTCTCCTTCAGGCTGCCGAAAGTTTCCACGCTCTCAACCGCCCCCAGAGAGGGGTGGAGTTGGTTCTGTTTTATTTGGGAGGTACTGCTGCTCTTTTCTCTCTTTCTCTTTATCTCTCTCTCTATATATATCTATCTCTCTATCTCTATCTCTCTCCCTCCCCTTTCTTCCCTCCCTTCTTTCTTTTTTCCTCTCTTCCAAGACATGGTCTTGCTAAGTTTTTAATAGGCTGGGCTTGAACTTCAAACCCTTTTGCCTCAGCCTCCCAGAGTGCTGGGATCCCAGGCATGCCCGTCATGTTTGGCAGCTGCTCCTCTCATTTCAGGGAGAGAATGATCACTTCAGTTTGGCCCCATGCCCTGGCCCCCACTTCTCTGCCCCTTTTCAGGCAAGGAGCAGAGAGCAAGCAAACATTCCATTTCCCTCTTACAGCAGCCCCAGTCTTGTCCTGGCCGTGACCTGCTGCCACTTTGAAAGTACAATAGACCGGTCTCATTTCACACACAGGATGCATCTGAAGACCTCATAGGAAGCAAAACTTGTGTTTTTCAAGCTGAGTCTCCCATGGGCTTAAATGTCCAGTTTAGGGGATACAGTGTGGGCAGCCATCACAGCTCAAGGCCGTGCTATCATCAGCATCTCATGCCCCAATCACCCCCTTCCACAGCATCTCTCCTGGCTTTGAGTATTTGGAGGCCCTGAAGCCATCCCTGTGGTAATATCAGCTATAGCACCAATCGTTGCTCTAGCTATTTTTTTTTCCCCCGATTGAACTGGGGCTTGAACCTAGGGCCTTCACACTGAGCTGCATCCCCAGCCCTTTTTATTTTTTGAGCCAAGGTCTCACTAAGTTGCCCAGGCCGGGCTGACATTTGCAGTCTTCCTGCCTCAGCCTCTCAACACTGAGATTACAGGCATGTTTCACCATGCCCAGCTTTGTTCTAGCACTTTATATCTGATAATTCACTTGATATGGACAGTGGTACAGTTGGGGAAATGGAGGTACAGAGAGAAGAAGGGACTTGATCATTGATTCTCAGTGTCATTCCATAACTGTCTCCCTGCCACTCAAGGAGCCTTTGAATGACATCATTATAGAATATTTTTAATTATAGACACTGTGACTACTTACAGAAGTTTGGGTGCATGTAAACGGCCACATGGTTGATTCCAGCCTGATTGTTGACAGGTCTGCCCTTGACTACTCTGGTGCCCCCAAGTGCTAACAGCCTAGCTCTGCTCACATCCCTCCACTCA
>PVJX010025783.1:0-26577 GCA_004027295.1 Dolichotis patagonum | reverse complement strand
TTAAAGTCTCCAGGCTCCTGAAGGGAGGTGAAAATTCTTCATTTCTTAAGAGTGGGTTGTGCATAGTGACTATGTGTTAGTTGGCTTTTCATCACTGTGACAAAATACTCACGAAAAACAACTTGAAGGAGATATTTATCTTGGCTCAGAGTTCCAGAAGTTCTAGGCATGGTTAGCTGGTTCCGAGGCAGAAACATCATGATGGAAAGGCTCGATGGAGGAAAAATTTCTTAGTTTGGACAACCAGGAAGCAGAGAGAAGGAAAGGGCAAGAGAAGAATGGAAAAGAAAGAGCCCCAAGTCACAACCCTGATTTTCTCCCTTCAGTTAGACCCCATTTCTAAATTTCCATTACCTTTCAATATACCATCACATTAGGAACTCATCAGTGGGTTAATTCACTGAGGAAGTTTTGAAATCCTTGTGATCCAGTTACCTTCTGAAGGCCCCACTTCTGAGCACATGTGATTTTTTTTTGGAGGGGGAACACTTTAACTTCAGACTGAAAGACTTCAATAAGGGCTGTATGGAAAGGGGAGATAAAAGGATAAAGTTTCAGAAGAGAAACTTCACAAACACTACTAAAGCCAGGTTCAAATGTTGTTATTTTCTTCTTCAGACCGAGATTTTACAAAAATTCCCGGATGCTAAGGTTTAAAACTCTGCTACTGACAGTAGTAATCAAATGTTTGCCTGACAAGTGTCTGTTTTCTTCTTCCTAGAGCACAGATACCCTACCACCTTTTTCCTCCCTGGGCTCGTGGGCCATGACTTCCTAGGTTGGATGCTTTCTTGTTGACTTCGTTAGTTTTGATTCCTGGTATTTTTTGTTGTCACTCTGTAGACCACTAAAGGCCAGTCCTGAGTCCCAGGAGGTGGCAGTGACAGAGTTTGAAGAAGCTTTAGATGATCGTTCTTGGCAGGAAGATGACTTGAGTCACAGTTTGGAGACTGAAACTTGCTAGTAACACTTTACATCGAGTTGGTGGTGGAGATGGAAGTCACTTTTAAAAATTCCCAGCTACTGCACAAGCCTGATGCATGTTATTTACAGAAGTGAAGGCAGACCAGTGTTCCTGGCCTCAGGTTGAAATGTGAGGTCGTTTCACATCATTTTTGTAAATCCTGTGTAGTTATTTGTTTTTTAAAAAAATATGCTTCTGAGTTCCTTCACATTCAAAGAATCAACCCTGGGTGCCTGGGTCTTCTCCAGGCCATCACGCCTCAGAAGCCAGGGTTGCTGGAGGCATTTGGGTTTGAATTTATGCATGGAAAGTATTGTCATAGTGTGTTGCAGTGGGCTTTGCTTACTGTCCCAGCCATCCATTCATCTCAGAGAAAGACACAATCAATTTGATATGGTGTAAGTACTTGTCTAATTGTTTATTTGCCATTCACACTACTTATAATATTGGATTTACAGAATAAACTGTGGTACAAAGAAAGTAAGGCTCCAGTAGCCCCTGGGCAGCAGCAGCCCAGCTGTCCTGCATGGGCTGGGCATGATAGATCCTCCCAGGAGAAGGGTGGCTGCCCACCCCTGCTGTGCACAGTGGACTGTGACGGTGGAGTGCCTGCTCTCCTGTGCTAGTTAGAAACACCCTGGAGAGGGAGTTCTGGGGGGATTCTCTCATATCTTACCTGGTTTAAGACCCAAACTTGACAGTTCCCCTTGAGCAAGGGTCCAGTATGTCAGTACCAGGCAACAAGAAGCCCACACATCAATTTTCAGGATGCTTTGTGACCAGAGGTAATAACTGCCCCACAAATAGACATTGGGTGGAGGCCGGAGTAGAACTACATTTCTCACTGAATTTTCAATAGATGTGTTACACTGTCATTTCAATTTGGAAGTTTATTCTTTCCACTGATTTTTATACATCCAGAATAACACATATAACCAACAGTTCTTTTTTGTTTTTTGCACATTCATTTCCCTTAGAACAAAAAGTGAACTTAAAAAAATTGGAACCATGCTATTAGCTGTTTACAAAAGTGAGTAAGTAGCTCATTTTTAAGTCTAAAATAAAGTAGAAAGAAGCATTTTTTTCTACAGTATTTAGCAAACAGAAAAAGTCCTTTGAAACACATAAAAATTGAAAAAACTTATTACAGGCATTAACAATATTTTATAATGAAGCTTAAAATCTATTTACATACATAAATACAATTAATTTTGTTGATGCAACCCTTCTGGAAGGGGAAATAAAAAAGCCAAAGGATCAGTTTCATCAATACTGACCTGGCTGAAGGGAGGGGAGAAAATTCCCAATGAATAAACAAATCAACAAATGAAAGCCCCAAGCAAATGTATACTCTAGGGTAAACAAAAAGGTATTTTGCTCAGATGTAAAAAAAAAAGTTTTCTGAGATTCCTGTCAATCTATTTTCTCATGTATAAAAGACTCAAAATATGTCATCCCCCCCAAAACAAAACCATCAAAATAAAAAAAACAAAAACAAAAAACCCCCACCAGGACGGAATGTCCCAAAGAAACAGGTATTTCAAGACAGAAATCTGCAATCCTTAATTGCAGGACATTTGAGTGAAACCATTCATTTCCTTTCCAATCAGAGCATTTCTGTTTATCTGCACAGAAACCGTAGGCAGCAGAAAGGCTATTTACTCACTGATTATAATTTGCCCAGGAAGGTTTCTGTTGCTGCATTTGGATAGCAAGCAGATCCAAAACGGTTGGCAACGTCTCTGTTCTGCTGGAAGAAACCCATAAGCAGGAGAAAGGCTGACTCACCCTGTTCTTGATGCAAAGGGAGAAGAACTGGACCTCCTCGTGTTCTGGACATTTGGTATGGGATGGGTGTGTGCTATCTCCTTACAGAGATGGGGGAACACAGGAAGGAGAAGGTGGAGTTTGGAGGAGGAAGCAGGGAAAAGGAGAGAGCAGAGGTGCAGCAGAGAGGGAGGGAAAATGTGTCTTCAAATAGTGAGAAAGACAGCACGAAGTGAAATATGTGTCTGTTAGAACATATATAGTGGCATGAATAAGCAGTACAGATATCTTATTCAATCTTTCTTTTGCTGAACCCAAACTCCTAGATACAGCCAGTTATTACATGATTAAGAGTCTTGCTGATACCTTAATTTACCTGGAAGCAATGAATAAACAGACACATGAATTTACCTGAAGGTAATGAATATACTTTCCGCAATGAGAAAAATGTGTGAAAACTACCTCCAAAATAATTAGTTTGAATTTTTTTCCCCAAAAGGATTAAAAACTATACATGTTGGTAAGGGTCTGTGAAACTCTGAACTGCCAAATCAGTGGGTCTATAACAAAGTGACAAGCCCTCTCCATAAAGGCTTTGAGATGGGAGAGATTAGCTTTTTCCCTGCTTAGGGTATTAGGCTGGTTTTGAGTTAGAGTATCTTTCGCTATGAGAATTAAGGTGAAAAACATAAATTTTTCCTTCATCTTTCCCCAGCATTTTTCTCAGGGCAGATACGGTAATGTGCTGAAAAGGATATCTAAGTTAATTTGGAAGAAATGAACTTCTAAAAATTACTTTTGAATTTTTCTGACATTTGATGGTAGTTTAGCCGCAAAATATAATGGAATAATTTATGAAACTTGATTGTGGAGGGAGTTATGTCTACAATGAAAATGAGTATATTCTGAGTTTTTGTAAGATCTGTTATAGTTCTTCTCTAGATAAGAACAACCTGACGTCACAAGCTGCTTTACTCTCTTACCAAAGTGCTACTGCATCTATGTAAAACAAATAATCAAAATATATATATATAAAACTCAAAAACAAGTTGTTTTTAAATAAGTCCAGCTGTTTTGCTGCCTGCAGCCAAAGATCTAATTTGAATGCTTAAATTTATAAAATAAAAATCAAACACTGTTCTGAAGTCCTGCTTTCAAACACTCTTCAGAGTTGACCTGAAATTGTTTCAACTAATTTAAGAGGTACGTTAAATAATCAGATCATTTAGAACATACATATGTCAAAATCAGCAGTTAGTATTTACGAGTTGTACAAAACTGCATTCTGACCAAGTCCTCCAATAAAAATAGTGCCATAAAATTTGCAGTGACATTGGATACACTTGAACTGTATCCGTGGGCAGCAGTGACATGAATCTTTCTTGTCATGCTGGCGCACACAGATGAAAGCGCACGCACCCCTAGGGTAGGGTCTCAGCCTGGTCAAAGCCAAAACTAAGGTGGTGTTGAGCAGTTGGCATGGGGTTTCCGACGCAGGTGGGACCATGTTCTCCCACGCGGTCCCATCCAGGCAGGCAGAAATCGGCTCATCGGGCCTGCTTTTGGACTGGCTCTCTGAAAAATTCAGCTGGATTCTTTCGGCCCTCAATGTTACTTGATCGTATCCCTCCTCCTCCCACTTTGGGGGGATAGCTAGAAGTTTTGTTCTGCATCAATGAATGGATATTGTATCTCAGAGAAATATCTTCTTGCTCCCCCAGGATTGAGAGGTTAAGGAGTTCCTAAATTCATCATTTGGTTCCTATGTAAATACTGCTCCTCCACACAGCTTATACTGGATGTGTTGTTACAAAGCATGTCTGAAATTATCAGGCCATGTTATAAGCACACTTCTAGGCAGAAATTAAACCCTTTCGAGAGGTGTAATCACTGGCACCTGTCTGAGTCTTCTGGGACCAGAGTTGAGCGTGTTTGAAGGGAGAAAGCCAGATCTGAGACCCTTTGTTGAGCCTAGCAGAAAATTCTGTATTTTTGATCCTTGGAGTGACCCTCAGTTTCTAAAATCCTATTAAAAACATTGCTGCATGAGCTACCAACTTGTTTAATTAACATGAAAGGGAGTTTAATGTAAACAATATTTCTAGATAACCAAGTGATCACATTACCCATTTTTTTTCTCCAGCCTTCTTCAATGTGATACATTTAACTTTGGCTACTATAAAAAAAAGTATAGTACTTGATATTTTTCTTAATATAAGTACATTTAAATAATTAAAAAAAAGTATCAACACATAAGTAACTGTCTGAACATTAAGATACATAAATATCTAGGGATTCCTTGTGGGAATACAGTAGTTAAAAAAATGACCCAAAGCTGTAGCTGTCTCAAAAACAAAAAATAAAACAACTACACAAAAGTCCCAAAGAGAAGTTAAATAAAAACTTAATAGAAATGGGAATTCTATTTCTCAATTGTCAAAGCAAGAAAGAAGCAAGCTCAAATTTATATATATATATGTAAAAATAAAAACCGCCCAGATGCAAATACGAATTTTGCAATTTATAAGGTGCAGAAAAGAAAATCAGAAATAAAGCGATGCCAAACAAGATGCGCTGTGTCCTCCCCGCTCCCCTCCCTACCCTCCCACCCCACCAAAAAAAAAAAATCCTAAAATTCCACTCTCTGGAATAAACAAGTTGGTTAAAAAGTTAAGTCAAGGGTATAAAATCTTTCTTTTATTCACAGCATTGCTAAATTAGAAGCATTCACAGTTTCCCTCTGGGAATCATCCTGTTTGCCTTACAACGTGCCCATGTGGCGGTGGCGCTGTGGTCACCCTTGTGTTGTGTCCCGCTGGAAAGGTGGACGGCTGGGGCCCACAGCGGAGCGAACTGCGTGGCTTCGGAAGCTCAGCAGGAGGCCGAGGCCCGGCTGGTGCCGGCTCGGGAGGACGTCCGGCCGAGGCGCAGGCTCAGTAGGGCCGCCACACGGCCTCCTCCAGGCGCGCGGCGGGCGCCATGTTGGTGGGCGAGTTGCTGTGGCTGCCCTCGGCCTCCACCACGTCGCTCTGGTTGGGGAGGCTGGGGTTGAGCAGTGCCGAGCCCGTGGAGGCGTTGGTGCAGGGCGGCAGGATGCGCGGCGGTGAGCGCTCGCCGCCCACCATGGAGAACTGGTAGGAGCCGGCCGAGGCCCCGTAGTACAGGTGGTAGGAAGGGGAGCTGGCCTGGAAGGGGCCGCCCTGCGCCTGCGACGAGCCAGGGTAGGGCGGCGGCAGATACGTGTGGTAGCGCGTGGCCGAGCTCATGGCCGACATGCCGATGCCAATGCCCGACGTGACTGGCGTTGGGGAGTAGGTGAAGGCACCGGGGTAGTGCATGCGAGGGTCGGAGATGGAAGGCAGCGCAGGGAACTGGCGGGGGTCGCCGAAGGCTGTCAGGTCAGGAGCAGCTGCGGAACAAAGGAGATAGCACGTGAGAAGTGAGCTGGGAAGGCCGTGCCCCTTCCAACCTTCCTTCCAACTGCTCCTGTCCAGAAAGAGGGAGGGCTACCCAGAATGCCATTACCCCAAAGGAAGACACACTTCCCAGAATGCACTTGCCCGGGAAGTGAGGGAACTATTCAGAATGCTACTACCCAAAAAGATGGAGACACTACCCAGAATGCTCATGCCCAGGAAGTGAGGAAACTACCCAGAATGCTACTACCCAAAAAGATGGAGAGATTACCCAGAATGCTCATGCCCAGGAAGTGGGGGAATACCCAGAATGCTACCACCCAAAAAGATGGAGCGACTACCTGGAATGCGCTTGCCAAGAAGTAGAAAGACTAAATGCTAATGGATGGAGAGAAAAATACATAGTAATGGCAGATGGCAATACTTATAGTAGGATATTATGTAATGTGGCATGTATGAAGTGATATAGTATAATAAATATATGTGGCTATATGCATAGTATAGTGTAAAATACAGATAAAATATTGGTATGATCCCATATTGGTAGATTGCAGCCTATCGGCCTATCTGGCTGATGCCAATTTTTACATGTCATTGGACTTACGAATGAATTTACTTTTTTAAATGGTTGGGAGGGGTGCACAAATCTAAAACAGATTAGTGTTTCCTGAGTTCAAAATTTTAGGGAATTTGAAGTTCATTTCCCATACATCAGTTGGAACACAGCCTCACTTTTATAATTGTGCATAGCTGCTTATGAGTTAGCACTGCAAAACTGCATGAGGATGGCAGAATGTTGTTGTAGGGATGGCTAAAATGTTCCCTGGTTCTTTACTGAAAAACTTTTACCTACCCTCTAAACTATTAATATCAAGTAGTTATTAATATCAATAGTTATTAATATCAATTAGTTAATTATTAATATCAGTTATTACTATCAATTAGTATACTGATGATATAACCAGTATATTAATATATCACCATTAATATATAGTAATTTATATAACACTATATGGCAGTTAATATAATGGACACATTGCTATATTACCAATAGAGTAGATTATATATAATACAAATGTTGTGGTACATTGCATATATTTAGGTTGAATCCTAGCAAATGCCACTTTTGTAGTATTTGGTTGAAAGTGGGTATTTTCAGTTATTCAACATAATGTATGTCATGCTAGTGACTAGGAGTGAATGACCATGAATACCATGATCACTCATCTGTTTCCCAAATCCATCTTCAGACTGGCTTCCAAATCTTTAGAAACCATACAGCTTTAATTTCATCTGGATTCTTTAATATGTGTTTCTCTGGTTGGTTAACACAAATGGATATAGGACTTTCATTTTTAAAAATATTTCTAAGTTTTACCAGAAATGGCAAACCTTTGCTTATAAAATTCACTTTGTTAGGATTATAAATTTACAGTTTCACAAACTGGCTTTGGCTATACTGTGGCTCACTGTATCTATCTACATTTTTCTTGCTTTCAGTCTGCCCTAGGGAATTATTAGACAGTATGAGTGCCAGGAAGTGTTCCCCCTCTCCTGCAGATCAGAGTTTATCAAAAGTGGCACTATTTATGTTTTGTGGCCAGATGATTTTGTCGGGTGTTTAGGGGCTGTCTTGTGCCTTGTAACATGTTTGGTAATATCTCTGGTCCTCACACGCTAGATGCCAATAGCGCCTGCCCTGCACTGCAGCAAACCAAAATGCTTCCAGACATCACCAGTGTGAGAGTGAGGATTAGGGAGGCACAGTCACTCCTGGCTGAGAGCCACCATGGTAGGTATAGGATGGTGTCCTGGGGTGGGCAGGACTATAATTGTTACATTAGCAGACCCAAAGCAACAGAACAGACCAGAAGCATGAATTAAATGTGTAAAATTTTAACTTCTCAGGTCAGCATGCAAAATAACTATAAGCTCAAACAGTATGTGTCCTGTGTCCTTCTGAGTTTAGGATGATGGAGAAACTTGAGGGAGTCAGAAGGTTGCTCTGAATGGAAAGCTACCAGAGTGGATTAATCTGGTTTTTCGAAGGCATCGGCTGGTGATCAACTTCCTCATATTTTAAGCCTATTATTCCAGCAGGGAGAGCTGGTGTGTTCTCATTCTCATACTCACTCTCATTCTCTCTCTTTCTTCCCTCCCCCTTATTCCCTTTCTCCCCGCCCTACTCCCTCCCTCTAATGATCTTTTATTGCTCTAACACATTAAAAAAAATGAACTCTTGTGTACATTTGGGATGAATGCGATGAGGGGATATACTCTTCATCAGAGAGGTAATTAAAGTTTATAGAAACAGCCGAAGTCTGCAGCAGATCCCTGCACTAATGAGGAAACCAGGAGTCTGACTTTCAAACAAACACTCCTGTTAATCTTTTCAAAGCGAGTCAGACATGTGGGCAGGGAAAAGTTGTAAACTGACAGTAGTTCTGGGGCTGCCCTTCCTTGGCCCTCCCTAGCTTATTCTCAAGCCAGGCTGCACCTCATTCCACAGGGTTCATCCCTGCCTGCTTGTTGGTGCCATCTGTGAGCAAGCTCTGTGTCACTTGTTTTTGCTAATACAGAGAGCTGTGACATGTCAGAGAGTTAACAGGAAGCTTTACTCCATTTTTTTCCAGTTAGGTTTACAGGGAGAAGCTGAGGTAGGAAGAAAAGCATTAGACAAATACGGTTTAATTTGTTGTCATCTGATGCAATGCTGTGGACACAAATGACTCTGCCCATTATTCCTCTTGCTTCATTTGACCTAAAATCAAAAGGTGAACCTACTGGAAAAATGAATGAAAGGTCACCCTGTTTCACAGCAGTGTCTGGACATGCTCTGCCAGTCTGTTGCAACTGCCACATGATGATGTGGTGATGGTACCGAGTTACTGGAATCCTGAGTGAGTCTGTGATTTGTCACGGGCATGAGTACTGGAATGATGTTACAGTCTCAGCTGTTGGGGGAAAACAGTTCTTTCATGTGTGGGCAAATGTCTGAAAGATCTGAAATATTGCCAATATTTCTTCTACTTGCACAGTAGCATCATTCTACCAAAAAAAAATTCATTTGGTCAGATTATTATTATTTTTTTAAAGCACACCTTTGGTAATAACTTCGGGCCTCCAGATATGGTCAGATTCAAGGGCTCTATTCAGATACTGTATTTGTTTTTGTATGTCTGCTCCAATATTGGTTATTAAGGCCAGTCCTGTGCAAATCAGCCATCCAGCCATGGCTCGTCTATCCTTTTAGCCAGCCTGGTACCTCCTTATTCAGTAGCAATGTGAGCTGGGACCCCTGATATTCAGAGGGTGCTTTTTAAGAGTAGGAAATCTGGGGATTAGGGAAGGCTGAGGTATTTTAGTTGGAAATGTTTCCCCATCGAAGGGACTAAATATTTGCCATGACAGCTCAGGTTTTTGCTCTGCAGCTTGACAGGGATGAAACAGCCCACTCCGGGGCCCCTCCCGCTGCCCCCAAAGGATTAAACAACCTGAGCAGATAATGGCTGCCTTAAAAGGATCTTTCGCATGACTCAGATTAATGCATGCTGCCTGTCGCCCAGGTTGGCAGCTACACATTAATTTAAAAAAAGAAAGAAAGAAAGACAGAAAAACCTCCAGATGACAACTCTTTTCAGACAAGGTGTGGAGTCTGTCTGCAAAGGATACAGGGAGACAGACAGAGTCGACCTCCTCATGCTGAAGGAAGCCCAGGTGGGGTTGGGGGTAGGGAGAGGGGCAGCACACAAAGCTGCTGGGAGGGATGAAAAGGTAAAGCAACCACAGAGCAGTGTCAGGTTCTCAAAGCTGTCTGCCTGGGCAGTCACTTTCTTTTATGTATTTTACCCCTACCCCCACACCCAGGTTTAGGACAACACTTTTCAGGGCTGTGCTCCGGGCTGGATTTTCAGAGGGAGCTCTGCCAAGTTGAAGAGCAGCCTCCCATGCTGTTCTCTGCCACTGATGAAAGCTCCTTTGGAATTCTCTGGTCCTCCCTCCAAGGCAGCGCAGGATCATTCTTGGGTGCTGAAATGGGGCCTAGTTTTATCTGTGTCACATTCACATGCACCCTTTACTCCTTGGGTAAAGAAGTCCAGGTTATTTAGAAGCCTAACTGTGATTTGGGATTTTGAAGTATACATGCTACTTCTTCCTTTTTTGTTTGTTTGTTTTTAAAGCCTCCCTTCTCTCTGAATACTAGTGCATTGGAGGAGCTTGACCCCTAGGATTTTTGGACTATAAGGTGCCAATTCTAGATGGCAACAAATTGAAATGACTTATGAAATTCACTCCCAGGAACAGACCAAAAAAAAAAAAATTAGCAGGGACATTTCCAAGGAAAACAGTAATTGTTTCAGATGCAGACCACTCATAGCTAGTGGGAAGAATAGCACCACACGGAAGAATCAGTAAAACCTGACTAGTTCCTTTGGAATCAAACTCTGATCCCAAGGGATGGGTTTTAAGAAACCACAATTTGAATGGATGCCATACTTTCCACAGCATTTGCCATGAAAATGCTGGCATCGATGGTCAAAACTAATGTGAAGACTGAACACTTAAGTTGGCTTTCCTGTTTTCCTATAGCACCGTCGAATATTTGAAGACAGTGGTTTTCAGCTGGGGGAAGTTTTGTGGCAGTGTCTGGAAATGTTTCTGATTGTCACATCCAGGAGAAGGATGCTGGCACCTGGCACCTTGAAGCCAGGGATGCTGCAAAATATTCCATAGTGCACATGATAGTCCCCCCGCAAGAAAGAGTTATTCAGACCAAACAAATATCAACAGTGCTGCTGCTGAGTGGCTCTGAGAAAGCATTCAGTGAAGCTCTAACCAGCAGCTAAAGTAGCTTGTGAAATGTCAAGCAATCCGGATTGTCTGGGAAACATAACATTTCACAACATTTAAAATGGCAGACATGACTTCTTTGCCCCTTTGCCTGCCCCTTAATCTGCTATAATCTGATCCCAAGAGTTGAAAAGAAAGAATGGCCACCCTCCCCCCTCACACATGCAAGTGTGTGTGCAGGCCTCATAACGCTGAAGTGCTCTGAAGTTATTTTCACAGTTCGGTTCAGCTCCAATTTCAAAGCCCCAAACAGTAAGTTTCTTCTTTTGCCTTCAACAAAGGAATTTTTCTCTGTAACACTGATTTCCCTGCCCATGAGCAAAGGTGAATGCCAAGCCCAAAGGGCTCATAGGTTAAATGACTAATATTTAATGAGCTCACATTAACAACAATTATGCTAAACATGACACCTGGGCTTTCCATGCGGTTCTTCTCGGCCCTGGTCTGAAGAGCATGTAGTGGGAACATCTCCTTCGGTGAATATTTGCCTCCCACTCCGTGTGTTCCCTTGTACTGTTCACAGCACTTGTGAGAATTCACTACCACCACCTGGACCAGTCCCCTCAGTCCAGAATTCACTTGGAATGATGAGTTCTAGAAGTTCTTTCAGTTTCACTGTGCTCAACCCATAACCTATAACCTAGCTGAACACTTGCACTTTTCAGACCACTAAAGCCCCAGCCAGACAGGAGCAGCCCCCCTAGTGCCCAAAATACCGACTTTTCCAAGTGACCAGGAATCCCTAATCTTTGCCTTTGAGTGATAAGGAAAGTCAGTGCGTGGCATGGCACTTGGAGCAGACATAGGCAACTCTGTCTTTGCACCATGTTTTATTTAATAACAGTGGCCTGCCAGCCACTCCACACATCTCCTCTCCCAAACCTTGCATTTCAGCTCGACTGCAAATATGTTTTCAAATGCCTTACTTGAGAGCCGACTGGAAAGTTCTGCAGAGAGGCTTGTCATGCCGCTGGCACGTCCAGGCGAAATGGGTGTTGCGGGGTGCACAGAAGGAGTGGTGATGGATCCCAAGTATTGATAGGACTGATCGTAGGACCACGGTGGGGATGGCTGGATCTGCCTTGTATCTGCAGAGAAATAAAGAGATCAATTATAGGTCAAGTGGGATGAAATTTAAAGACTAAAATGTACTTTAAGAAGAAACTACCAACCTTTGTTTAAATATACGTGGATGTAACCTGTTTATCAGTGTTTAATAAGCCTACCTGGGCCTAAGAATCTGCCTCTGTTGAGTGATTTGTCTCCTAAAAGGCTCTGAAATGCAGTTTACATTTGATTCTCAGAGATTTTCATGTGGTAACTATTCCGTCTAGAGGTTCCGTTCAATCACACCGATAATGACGACGAAGGGAGTGGCTTATGTTCAGAGTACTGGACCACGGCACTCACGACTTCACATGCTGGCTGCTCCACTATTTCAGCTTTACCAATAATTACAGTGATCACTATCAGAAACGTTTTGTAAACTTGGGCGGTTACCTGTCTGTCAGGTACTAGTCAGCAAGTAAACAGCATGTAAGAGTTTTGGTATTTTTTTTTTCTGTACCTTTGGTAAAATTATTCCTTGGGCTTTTACATCCTTTCTGGTAATGTGAGCGGTCTCCCAAGGACAGCACAGAAAGTCTGGTAGGGCAGCTGGCAATGAGCTTAATGACCAGACAGTCTGGCCCTTTGCAAGACTTGAAGTTTGCAACCTTTACAGGGCAGATTTTTTTTTAAAAGCAGGTATTTTCTTTATTGTCATTATAAGAGGCCTAAGACAGATAAGAGACAAAAGTCTGACTTCAAAAGATTTATACAAAATGGATTTTGTAAATTTGACTCCAACATTCAGAAGTCTGTTAGGTTTCAAATGCATTATGCTGGTCATAGGTGAAAAGGAGGTAGGGGACCCTTTGCATTCTTGGGCAAAATGTTCAGCGATATTTAAATCATACACTGTACTTGCTACAGGACAGTTTTATGTTTCCTTAGGATTAAACATTAATTTTCTCCTGGGGTCCCACATTCTTTGTGGACAACAACAGCAGACTACAATGGTTTCCAAAGGTCTCGCCATAATCAGAGCTTCATGATCCTGGGAATAGCAATCCGGAAAGAACAGACTTCTCTAGAAAAATGCTAGGTGTAGGTTTTATATATGCCATGACATAAAAGAAATGAGTTATTCCTGCTCATCAGTGTTCAGATCTGCGCTCTCCAGGGCTTTGCATTTTCAGCAGCTTATCGCTTTTGAAGTTTATATGATTTTCTGTTTATCTATTTGAAGTTGCCACAGTGGACAACATAATTAGACATTTAGGGATCAGACCTCCCTTCCCACTCTTCCGATAGCTTGCCTTCCTCCCTCATACTGGTCCATTTATTTCCTTTTCCTGAAAACCACTGATTTTTTACGTTTCTAAAACCTTGTAGTTCATGGGCAAATATTTTAACTTACAGCCATTGAAATCTGGTAATAGGTCGTTATTTCATCCCACATTTTAAGGGACTTGAAAAGATGGCAAGGAATAAGGAGCTGTTCCATGTTAAACTCGGGAAAAACAAATGCTCAAATGTAGTTGGAGCTCCCGTACAATGTTACAGCCAACAGTGTTCCCAAAAGATGGAGGCAACGCGCGTCACAAACAGCTCAGTAGTCCCACGGTACTTGAACTATTTTGCTCCAAGTGAAAAAAAATCATGTAGTCAGATATTGTCTATAAGACATGTGTATCTCTTAGATACACATTTACTAAGTGTCTATATAGTACTCAGATATTTTAATCACTTAGAAAGCAAACAAAAGAGGTTTTTTTTTTATAATTGTCGTAAAGCCCTCCAGGGTGTGAATTGTGGTATAGTAATTCATGCTTGTTGTGTAGACAGCCTAGCACCCCTAACCCCATGTCTAAAACCACACTAAGCATAAAGCATTATGCTATGATTCATGCTCTGTCATGTTTTACTGTAGTGAAAAGTTGTGCTAGGGTTTTCTGAACTCATAATTAAACCATGCAAACGTTGCATAAGATTTCACAGCCTTTTAAAAATATGCTTTGGTAAAATGATCTTTATGATTAAAGTCCAAGTTCTATGACTTTGTTTTTAAACATAGGGTTATAGATTTAGTGTTATCTTACTTCACACCACAACTGAGCTTTCCAGGTGTTGGTGTGGGGATGGCAGTGCAATACCTGAAGCCCACTGTCCCGTCAGTTTTCATTCCTGTGGCCATGTGGGGCTGTGCTTGGGTTCACTGCCAAAAGTGAGCCAGAAGGTGGTGGTGGTGAGCCTTTTCTCACAATTTTGGGTGTTTTCTTCTGCATGTATTATTAATAAAACACAAGACCAAGACAAAAGAAAACAAAACAAAAACATGACAATATGATGCGTTCTGTGTTTAATATTTACTGTTTTTGCTCTGATGGAGTCAGCATGAATTTATGGAGGCAAATACTGGACTGGCAGCAGGAAAAGTAGATTCTGGGCCTGTCTGTGTTGTGGGTGATTAGGCAACCTTGAGTTACTCTCTTAGGTTTTCTTACGCTTATCTCTGGAAGAGGATGGGTTCTAAATCTCTTCCAATGGTGACAGAGCAGGGTTCTCAGCCACATAAATCCTTTCCAGTATTTCTTTGCTTAACTTGTACATTATTTTTCCTTGTCATCATAACTATGTATGTTCTAGAGGGGGAGGATGTTAGGAAGGGTAAGTTGGGAATTATCCAGAAAAGGCCATAGGCTGGTGAAGAGAAACTCTGTCATTCTCCAAAGCACAGGGCTACTTGTTCTTGAACGAACTGCCTCTGACATGTGATACGTGCCAGGTATGTGCTAATTAAGACCAATATAGTCCTTGCCCCACCGGAACATTCCTCAGTGAAGATCTGAGGCCTCTATAGTGTTTGCAAAGGCGTCTCACTTTTCTTAGTCATCCTACTGAGAGTTCATTCATTCATTTGTAGGCTTGTGAAGTTATTCACTTGCTCATTCAATCATATTTCCACAAACACTTTTACTTTATTAGGAGACTCACTAGTGAATGGACCATAGTCTCTGCAGTCTCTGCCTTCTGGGAGTTATAGCCACTAAGTGAAGGTAAGAGCTGTATCCAGGCTGACTGGATTTGAAAGAGCAGTTACCAAGGTAGACCCAAGATCTCTAGTGGTATTCGTTACATGCTTAAGTTCTGTCTCCAAGAGGAACACACTACGGAAAGCAGAGAACTTGAGTCGTATACATGTTTTGGTTTGAATATACCAAAAACATAGACTAGCTTCATCATGAACTAGTTGTATGACATTAGGTAAGTTCCATGTTTTGTTTTGTTTGGATCCAGTTTTCTGATTTAAAAAGAGTAATAGTGAAGAATAAGTAAGATACACTGCATATAAGGCATTTATCAAAATTGCTGGTGACAGTAAACACTGAATAAATCTTAAGTTTTTTTGTTTTTGTTTTTCTTAGACAAGGTGTCACTTTGTAGTCCAGGTGGCCTTGCTCTCACTATGTAGCTCTGACCAGCTTCAAATTCTCTATCCTCCTGCCTCAGGTTTCCAAGTGCTGGGATTATAGGTGTGCACCACCGTGCCTGGCTAAGTGTGAGTAATTTTTATGACTGTATTGCTAAAAAAGGGAAAGACATCCATGCCAAGAGACAGAGCTGATGTTTACCACTAAGGCAACATATACTTGCTCCAGGAGTATATGCAGGTGATTTGTTTTGTTCAGTGTTAAAGGTTCCACAGCCACATCCTTCAATTCTGAAGGGGATCTGGGCATAGAGGATTAAATGGTAAAGGAGTAAAAACATTGAAAATTTAAGATGAACATTGAGAAGTCAAGAATTCAGTATCTCAACAAAATTCAGTTTTCCATTAAATTAAATATTAATGGAATAGAAAATTTTAAGCTCATGCCTTTCTGTATCCTGCCCCCACCACAAGGGAAAATGATGCTTTGATACAGCTACTTTACCAAGGCCATTTTGTAGTAGATTATTTTTAGCTTTCTGATTATCAATGGGTTAAAAAAAAAAAGCATATTCTGAACCCTACTCCTTCCATTTGAAATGGGAGCTGAGGAAAAGGAACAAAATAGAGAGGTAGGGCTGAATCTAGTGGTCAGCTCAAAGGTCCAAGGACATACAGTACATCACTCCATAAAAAGTGGAGTGCTTTAACTTTTTAATGCAACAATATCACAATGTCTCTAAAGTCAATGATGATCCTATCAAATAATTTATGTCAAAATGTCCTGCCTGCTTCCAGTTTCAGCTCCAAAAGATAAAGAGCTTATGAGTCATCATTATTGTTGTTAAAACAAGAAAAAAGCTGAACAAACTGAACATCCATGACTTTTCTTGGATCTGCTAGAGAACTGGAGTTGTAGGACAAGCTACCACATCAGTAGTTTGAGAAGCAGAAACGTATAGACAATCGCAATGTGGTCTGCTTATTGGGAACAAAAGCTATTCCACCTATATTGGTAGGAACAGTTACTGCTGGTTTTGAGAGACCGCTAGAGCCTTCGTGTCTTGTCTGGGAGGGACACTATTGTAGTTTCAATTCAAGAATTCCACTAGGTTCTCATGGGGTCCAATATAATTGTGGGACTACAGTTGCAAGATCTTCTGGGCATAAACTATTCAAGGAGAAATTTGTAGTGAAACCCGTACATGACAGAGGAGGTAAAAAATAAGGAAAGTAGAGGAATTGGAAGCCTCTGGTGCCAATAGCTGCAGTAAACATTCAACAGGGACCCACTCCTGCTTAGATGAACAGAGGAACCCGCTCTAAAGGCCTGTTTATGTTGGTTCCTACTATGTAGTGCATCATGTCTAACTTTCAACAACAACAACAACAAAATTACAATATAGGCAGGAAAATACAACCTGAAAAGACAATGTGCCGGAATCAGACTCAAATATGACACAGATTTTGTGACTGATTAATTAATGTGTTAAAGATACTAGTAGAAAAATAAGAACATACAAAAATAGGTGAGCAGTGTAACATGGAGATGGAGACTGTCTGAAAGACTCAGAAGGAAGTGTTGGAAATGTAAAACACTGTAACAGAAATAAGGATTGTTTTGTTTTGTGGTTCATCAACAAACAAGACATAGTAGAAGAAAGAATCAATAAACTTGAAGATGTGTCAACAGAGACTTCCCAAACTAAAAGATAGAGAGGTTGAGAGGAAACCAAAATAATCCAGTAACCATGGGATAATTTCAAAAGGTAAAACATATAACTGGGAGGAGAAAAAAGAGAAAATATAAAAGAAATATTTGAAGTGTGAGGGGCTGAAAATTTCCAAAATTAATGTGTCATGATATACAGCTAAGATGTCCCTCATTGCTCATGTGTTCAGAGACGGGGCTTCTGGAAGATAGTGGGATCATAAAGGTGCTGCATTTATCTGTGGATTAATCCACTAGTAAGTTCATATGCTATTAGATGGTAGAGCCTGGTTGGAGCTGCGTCCGTGGGGATGTGACCTGGAAAGATATATTCCTATCCCTAGTTCCTCCTGTCTCTCTCTGCTTCTTGGCTGCCATGGGTTGGATAGCTTTTCTATGTCCTCCTTGGAGCCAACCAACTGTGGATGGAACCTTCAGAAATTGTGAACCAAAATAAACCTCTTTACCTTTTAAGTTGTCAGTGTCAGGTATTTTGTCCCAGAAATGGGAAAGTAACTAATACAGAATGACAGGTCCCAAACCACATATTCAGGAAACTTATAAAACACTAAGCAAAATAAATAACAAATTGACACCTAGCATATAGTATTCAAACTGTGGAAAACTAAAGAGAAGAGAAAATCTTTAAGGAAGTTGGGGGTGAGGGGGGCAACTCCTTATCTGTACAAGAATAAAGAGAATTATCACAGATTTCTCTTCAGAAACCATGCAAGCAAAAAAGAGTAGAATAAGATAAAAAGTGGAAAGATAAAAGCCACCAACCTAGAAGTCTAAATCCAGCAAAATTATCCTTCAAATGTGAAGGAGAAATAACATTCTCTGACAAATAAAACCAAAGTTATTCATTGACAGTAGATGAACCTGGCAAGAAATATTAGAAGTGTCTCAGAGACAAGGAAATGATACAGACTATAAACTTAGATCTACATAAAGGAAGAGCATCAGAAATAAAAATACAGGTAAAATACAGTCTTGTTTTTAACTGACCTGAGAGCCAACCGTTAAAGTGATGACAGTTACAATGTATAGGACAATAACAGCACGTGGGTAAGTGACTGTCAGTAATGACAGAGGTAAGAAAAAAATGGCACCGTTTCTGGGCTTAGATGCGTTATTCATGTGTTTTTCAAACTGGAGGGCAACCACTAATCACATTGTTTTAAGAAGCATAATTGATAGGCTAAGACAGGAGGTAAAATGCAGTCCTATGAATGTTCGGTTAAAACCAGAAACGACAGGAACAGAAGGGTAAAAAAAGAATCAGCTGTGGTGCAACAAACATAAAAGTTATAATCATAGTAGATATTGATCTGTCACAATAATTAGCTTAAATGCCAATGGTCTGAATGTGCCAATTTAAAGGCAGAGTACCAGGGTTGGTTAAAAAATGAGATCCAACTCTGTTTCCTACAAGAGACTCATTTTAAACATGCATTCAAATAAAGTAAAAGTAGAAGGACAACAAAAGATACACTGTATTATCACAAATCAGAAGAAAACCAGGATAATTATGTTAATTTATACAAAGATGACTGAAGAAGAAGATTCCTAGGTATATAAAAAAAAAATAATGGCACCAAAAGCAACACTTAGGGGAAAATTTGTAGCACTGAGCACATATTAGAAAAGAATGAACCAGAATTGGTAATCAAGCCTTCCACGTTACTAGAGGAAAAAAAAAAGTACAAACCTAAAGGAATCAGAGGAAAAGAAATGATAGAAATTAAAATGGAGCTCAATGAAACTGCACACAGAAAAAGAGAACAATCAATGAAACCAACGCTTGTTCTATAAGAAGTTCCAGCATCTTGCCTTGTCCTCATGCCCCCCCCAGCCATAAGAGAAGACGGAAGGAGACACCTGGTCTACCCTGAGCACCCACTTCTTTGGTTTTAACATTCACTCTCATAAGCTAGGTTTCCAGCACTACCAGATGGACTATGACATCTTCCCTAAACGGGGTCATCTAGTCTTTAAAAAGTCAAAACCCCCTAGTGACCATGTAAACCCTTCGGGCCACTCTGTTTTTTTCCCCCCACTCTTTCAGCTTGGAAAAGGCAGGGAGGTGCCCGGCGTGCCCTCTGAGTGCACCTCAGCCATGGGCAGTTGGTGTAATGCCCTCCTGGATGCCTCAGAGCACACAACAGGATGTGACTCACGCCTCAGAGATGTGAGTCAGTGTCCAGGGTGACGTGTCAGTGCGAGCCCCAGTGCAGGTTCACATCTTCTCATCTGGGACCCTTAGGAAGGAAGAGCTGGGTTCCCTGAATGCTTCACAGCTATCTTCAGAGTTAGGTGGTATCAGTCTTCACGGCCCAGGGGGCTGGGCAGTGCTCAGCTATGCAAGGGGCACTTGCCGGGAAGTCCCATGTCTTTGAGAAGCAGAGCTTCCTCTGGCTTCTGTGGCAGAGTGAAAGTGCAGCATAGCACAAGAACAGAGGTCACCTAGAGATCCCCACCCCCCAGACAGCAGACACCAGATTAACACCTTGATTCTGTATCAGTGCAAAATCCATGATAATGTGGGTCAGTTCCCACCAGTTTTGGATCCTGGAAAAAAGGAGGTTGTGAAAGAGCTCTGGGATTTGCCAACCATTTGTCTCCGGCTGGCTGCAGACATCTTGGTTAGTCATGTGCAGTTCATTGTTCTAGCAATTACTTTGAAGGGGAGCATCCAGCCCAAGCCAGGACAGAGACCTGCCTGGGTATGCTGGGTTGCAAAGGCCTTCGGGGTTTGGAGCCATCCAGCTTTACTGCCAACCAGTGGGCCTGGGAGGTGGCAGGCTGCCTGCAAGAGGGCAGAAGGGACCTGTGTGGCCACATCTGCACCACTCACTGTTTCCCGGACACAAATTCCTCACTCAGCCTCCAGAGGCTTCACAGCTTTGTGGTCAGTGCCCTGCGAATCCCGGAATGTTTGTTCCCAACATCAGGGCTGCTCCCAACCCTGGTAGCTCACCCTAGAGTCAGTCCCTCTCCTCTCAAACCTCTGTTTCCTCATCTTTAAAAATGGGGGTAACCAGACTCACCTGCCTCACAGGTGTGAGGCGCTAATTAATGTTTGTGGCGCAGCTTTGAGATCTGCAGATGAAAGGCTCACTATAAATGCAAAGTGCTCTTCCTCATTAGAGTTGCCAGACAGTTCCCAGGGGAAACAGTTCAACCCTCACCAGGAGGCCGCTCCCCTCAGCCAGATCAGTCTGAGACAGACTTGTCTGGAAAAGGGCTTGGCGTTTAGGCAGAGTCCTCTCCGAGAAGGGTTCAGGGACAAGTCACCAGCTTCTGGAAGGATGAGTGCTTCTGTAACAAGTCTCGTTCTCTGTTGCCATTGTCTGCTTGAAATAGAGGAAAAGAGCCGGGGATATAGCTCAGTGGCTTAAGCGCCTGTCTGGCAAGCGTGAGGTCGTGAGTTCGATCTCCAGTACCAAAAAAAAGAGAAAGAAATGCAGGAAAAGTGGCCATCAGTGCCACATGGGGTGGAGGAACCATGGCACTGAGGACTCCGGCAGTGGTTGCTGCCATAGCCTCCCCTGCCTAAGAATTATTTCTTTACACTTGTGTCTGACTAAGCACCCCTTATAGACACAGCAGGGCTTTCTGTGCCCCACTTTCTGTACGCCCTCCATGGACACTCTGGAGGTCTGAAGGAACCCTACATCGTCTGGATAAGTCCCTGTGATGCCAGGCCTTTGGACTGCATGTTCAAGTGCCCCATTCATTTCCTTCCATCGTATTACTTCCTTCTTCAGTGCAAATCTCAAAGCATGGGACATAACAGTGCTTTCTGCTTCCCTCCATGAGTCTGTCTTCAGCACCTTTACCCTCTACTCATTCTTTGAAAGGGTTAACTGAAATACTGTGTGAAGAGCTGGCAAGTCCCTATCAGCTTCTAGCTTGTGGTGCTGTCCTTAAGGTACTGTGAGGACCCTCAGTCAGAAGAAACAAGTCCCTGCTTCTTCAGATGGAAGCTGCAAGCAGGACAGCTATGGCATCTCCCAGGATGACCCCAAAGCTTAAGAAACAGAATGTTCCGAAGGAACGTTCCCCTGAAGGTGGCACATGCCACATGCAGGATGGTGCAGTCTTTTCTTGACCGGCCTGGGACGGAGACCTCAGAGCCAACCTGCTGTCGAGGCTGGCCATGGAAGGGTTTAGCTGGTCTCTGCTGCGTGCTGATGAGGGGCCTCTGGCCTCTGATTTTTCCAACTACACAGATGAAGTAAGAGCCATCCGTTGGGCAGATCGTATTAAGTAATGTGGCCAGGACTGCTCAAGGTTCTTGTAATGCACCCAGGTAGCAGCAGGCCCGAAAAGAAGTGATGTTCTTTTAGGGACTGCAGAGGCTGTAAGATGATGCATTCCTACCCATGAGTCATTAGGTTGGAGAATGTGATGTTCTGGAACTCAGCTCAAAACAAGACCTGGTCCCCCATGGAGATTCCACTGCAGCCCGACTTCCTGGGGGGTTCACCCCCTCCATCCTTGCAGCCCCTAGCTGTCTGTACCCTTCAGCCCACACTCAGGATTGCTGGTGGGAGAGGCAGAGAGATGCTCCCCACCAACCCCAGCACAGCGTTCTCTGGGTGCCTTCCTCTAGCCCAGTGGTGGCGAACCTATGGCACACATGCAGCAGTGGGGTTTGTAATCACTGAGATCTCTAACAGGTTCACCATCACTGTGGGGCCTTGCTGCAACCCTCGTCTTTACATTAGCACTTTGTAGTTCTGTCAAATGTCAGAACTGCTTGGAAATGTACAGTGTCTTGAAGGCCAAAAAGCAGCCTGTGCCATATCTTTCTCTTCTGTTCCCTGGCCCTAATTCATCATTATTAGATTTTAAGTAGAAATTCTAGTTTTCTATGACAAACCCTGAAGCATGACATTCGAATAAAATAAGAAGAAAAACTCAAGGAGAAAGGAAAGAGAATGTAAGACAGACAGTACAGTCTACCGAGTGCTGAAGAGAACACGGAAGATTCTCAGGGGCCTGTGGTTTACGTGGGTCCCAAGCATTTCTGGGATTTGGGAGCCTCTTTCCTTCCAGGGGAAGGGTACTGTTTTGGAGTCTGAGAGGTTAGGACAAACATCTCAGCTTGGCACCTCACTTTCAAGTGACTGACGCCTGGGAGACTCAGTTTCCCCACCGGGGAGGTTAAAGTGACTATTAGGTCATTAGGTTACTGGAAGGATGATATGTGACCCTGAGCCTAACTGCCATCAGTGTGGTCCCTGCCACCCAAGAGTCAGGACACAGTTTTCCTTCCCTGTCTGCTCAGAAAAGGGTAATGACGTCTAGAGAATACTGCTCGGCTAGGAGGTCACCGGAGATTCCCTGCCCATACTGAAGTGCCCCAGGAGACAGGAGAGAGAGGGGTGACCCCCTGGGGTCACCAGGAATGACACTTTACTTAGCCAGCCAATGTTCCAAGGTTCAAACTGGTTTCCTAATTGATTCCCAAAACTCAGCACCAGCCCCTCCCCCGACCAAGCACTAGCCCTTCGGAGGGAGCACCTTAACCACTCTGCAGAACCCAGCCACATCGGCGGCACACGGCAGGGTCTCACAGTCCCTGCCAGGACATGGAATGCAAAACGGAGCGCCCAGTCAGAAATTCACTGTCCTTTGTGTTCTGAAGTATGACTACGCTTCCAGCTCAAACAATATACTGATGAAGGCAGACAGTAATACCTCCACGTCGAAGTGTCTAGCCATGTTTGGTAAGTGCTACCTCCAAGCTGTCTTCCTGTTTTACGCATGTAGCACTCCTGCCCACAAAATCTCATCACTCCCATTCTTTGTACTGTATTACTTTCTTGCTTTCCTTTTCCATGCATCGTGCTTGGGCTCCTAGAATTAACTCCCTGCAGCAAGGACGAAGAGGCCAGTGTTCAGCCTCCTCTTCTGAACATTCTCTAGCTTGACCACTGCTTCAAGTCCTCCCTTGTAGAAGAGGTCAACACATGGCCAGTCCAGTGCCTACCTGGAGAGCGGAGTGAGCTACGTGTGATTCGTGGCTGTCTCTTTGCTTTCAGTACCTCCAGTCTTCATGAAGCCTGTCAGAAAGACTGTATAGACAGCGAGTTTCTCTCCCTTAAAGGCACTGCCATCCCTGCTGGCATCTCAGCTGGCCCCTCCGCTATGTCAGAAATGATGAGAAATCCAGGAAGCATATTTGCTTTGCACAGGCGAGGCCTTGTCCCCCGAGTGGGGACAGCTGCCATCCACATACCTTCTACCTGGTCTACGGGTGGTCTCAGAGGAGCAGCAGGCTGTGCAGCCGTGGGGTCAGCTCCTGTTCACGGCACCCTGTGGCTCCACCAACTCCAGCTCATGTACCACAGACACAGCTTTGGAGAAGGAATGTCTGTGACACCTTTTAAACTCTTCTGTGGAATCAGATGACTCTGTCTTCTAAGGTGATCCCCTCTCCCACCTTCCTGTGAGATCCATGTAAACGGCTTTGTTCACTCAAGTTTGCAGCCATTTTTCACACCCCAAAGAACTGACCTTGGTGTGAACTAATCAGGATTGCAGTAGATTAACAAGGCAGGTTACCGAGGTGGAGTTCACAGCATCAAGGAGACCTTTGAAGATAAGAGCCATGTGCGCTTTCACAAGCTCATCCCTGGTGCTCTGAACAAAGGACATAAACTAATAGAGTCAGATTCATCTGGGGGCAATCTCCACTCGCAGAGGAATATCACCCTGCACTCTGATTCAGAACAGCAAACAGAAATCTGCTGGAATTCTTTTAAACTCCAGCACAGATCTCCATTTAAAAAATGACACACATGCATACAGAGACAGGAAAAACTCCTGGTAATAAGCAGACCTCTGATGATCTAAAGATCCACAGCTTCATTTATTGACTTAGAGAAAGTAAATGGCATTTCAAATACAACCTTCATACTTTAATAGATGAGGTCACCCTGAGAAAGATGATACGGAGCCCAGCAGAGGGAAACCTCTCTCTGGAGAGCTGCTTTGATTTACAAGGTCAAGGAAGCCTTTCTCATAGAAGCGGTAGGTTTTTTAGTGACTTGAACTAAAGCAGAAGAATTTGAAAAAGAAATTAGACCTAGAGGTTGAAACAGCAGACAATAACAAAACTGTTGCTCAGTGACAGGGATGGCCCGTGCGGATCAGAGCTGCTGGGGTCCTAAAGAAGTCACAGTTCATTCATAGACACCTGAGCTACTCATGCGTGTGTTTGGGCCTCGAGGTCCTGTGCACCTCACACAAACTAAACCCTTGTCAGTTTCCCAGGCTGATCCAAGTCAGCGGTTTCACATGGGTGATTTCTCCTCGGGAGGATTTTTAGCAATATCTGAAGATGTTTCTGATTGGCTCACTTAGGGCCAGCAGTGCTAGTGGCAATTACTGGGTGGCTACCAGATATGCTATGTGACATCCTATAGGATGATCCACCCTGGAATGGCAAGGGTGTTTTAAAATGTCAAGGGAAAGCAGCGAGGCCACACTGCCATAGTGGTTTGTCACCAGGTCCAACCCTTGATGCTGCAGACTCCACCTCGGCAACCTGTGTCGTTAATCTATTGCAATCCTAGTTCACACCAAGGTCAGTTCTTTGGAGTGTAAAAAATGGCTGCAACCTTAAGTGAACAAAGTCCCTTACATGGCTCTCACAGGAAGTTGGGGGAGCAGATCACCAGAGGAACCCAGAAGAAGTGACTTGGAGAGGTGCTCCTCAGACTGGGAGAGACGAGGAGGTACATTGTGCCCTGGGTGGGATGCACACGGAGGAGAGGGCTGGGGGAGACCACTTGTGAGGTGGGGACCTTCTGGAGCCCTTGTGGGAGTCCAGGGGTGGCTGCTGTCTCCCTGCACCCAGGGAGAACTCCATTCCCACAGCAGGGTTTGGCACACCTCGTTCTGTCTCAGGCCTGGCACCCAGACTTGGAGCTGGCACATCAAGGCCTGGGTGAATTGCAGGTGTAAATGACCAGCAAGACAGCTCTGGAGCTGACCATCAGCTTTGCCACCTGGGAAGGGACAAGCCGGCACTTGCCTCCCCCAAGCTTCCCGGGCATGAGTCACATGTAACTAGATAATGATGCAAATCACTGTCAGAATTTCTGAAGTCTTATTCCAACATATCACGGAACGATGGGGCTGCCGTGCCAGCCCTACCTCAGAGAGAGCTGAAGGGCAGAGAAGTAAAGGGACTTGGTTTCTAGTGACACATCAGGGCAGTGGCAGAACTCCCGACTCTGTAGACAACTGTTGTTTCCATATGATGATTAGAAAAAGCACTGTCTCCTCTCATCCCGTCACAATGTACTGGCAAAATGGAAAGACTGATTCCAGCCTCAAGAAAAGATAGATGCATTCTCCAGGCACAATTTGAGGATAAGCCCCGGGGAGAGGTACTTTCTCCAATTTATAGGTCTGTGGGATCCTGAACTTTGTAGGACTGACTTAGAATTCTCTCTTCCATTTATAGCTCCTTCCCACCCATAAACCAAGCCCAGAGAACCTCAAGTCTAAAAAAAAAAGTTTCAGAGAGGTGTGCTAGGAATTTGGCAAAATCAGGTAAAGAAAAGACTATTTCCCCATCTTCTGTGTTTAGGGGTAACTAGAGACGAGGCAGGCTTCCAGAGAACAGGAAACAGTGTCAGGGATCACACTGTCACCCTGTTTGCGCCTTTTCTGCTAGTGGCCTTAAACTGCCAAGTGGCTGGAATGTACTGATTCTAAACTCTTTTATGGAAAGTGCCATACCCTTTTCTGCTCACATCACTTAAAATAATGAGCGAGCTGCACTTGTATTAGTCTGTCTTTCAAGTGGATTAAATTCACGGGCTCACTCCCCTCCAGTCTCACAAGCTTTGGCCTGGCTGTCTGAACCTCCAGATTAGACAGATGAGCACAAGCCAGACAGCAATGAAACGCAATTACCTAGGCAAACTTTTGAAGGATTTGAGCCCTGGGGCATAGGCTGTTTACGAAAGACTAAAAGCACCGTTTGTGCTGTGCAGGACCAGTTGCCGTGGTCCTTTGGAGTTTCTGGATCCTGCCTGCCACCGGACTCTGGGCAGTATTTCTGGGGGCTGATAATATCAGATTTCTGTCTGCACCTCAGCACCTCAGGGTCTTGCTCTGTTTTTCAACAAGAAAATGCAAGTAACAACAAAAGCCTATTATAACATCTCCCTTTGTATTCACTGACTGTCTCACCGGTTTATTAATTTTTTTTTCTTTTTTTGGTATTGTATATCAGACTAAAAAAATGCAGCAGAAGAAATCATCCTGTAGCTGATTGGCTCTGTAACTAACCTTTGGAAATGAACAACCTTTCTGAAAACAGGAACTTCCTGTCTTCTAAAAAATTTTAAAAAAGAAAAAAAGAAAG
>PVJX010025782.1:0-27144 GCA_004027295.1 Dolichotis patagonum | reverse complement strand
CCCCCGTTAACAATTGGGATCCAGGGATCTGGGTATCTCTTAGGAGGTGACCATATTTGGTACAGCGAGTCGGGGGAGTTTCATTCTACTATCTCTGAAGGCAGATATTTTTATCGCCATTTTGCTTTGTCCTGAGTAATGGTGTTGCTCTATTTAATACTCTGTGTAGATGTGTTCTATAATGTTGTGTATTTCTTTGATTTTGCTGTACCTAGTAGAAGAACAACTATTGTGAAGATAACGAGATATACAATGTTGCCTATTCTGTTGTCCTGGTGACCTGCTCTGATGTTTTGTGCCAATTTCACTATACTGTCTCAATTGGCTGTATTCCCTCCTGTTTTTTTTTTTTTTTTGTAACTGTTTGCAGCCTCACTGTATGTTCACTTTGTATGCCTTAATTTTGTAACATGAACAGCTATTTCTGGGAGGACAGTATGTGGTCCCAGTGATTTATGGGTTTTTTTTGAGGTTCTGTATTGTTTCTACCCTTCTTTCTGTATTGCTTTTTTTTTCTCTTTAAATAAAATTTAAAAAAAACAAGAAACATCAAAGAACAGTGTGATGAATATAGGTGGGCAAATGTTTCTGCAGGGTATTGGTTTCATTTGCTAAAGTGTACACAGAGGTGGATTGATGGATGATATGATAGCTACTTTTTAATTTTTGGAGGAAAATTTATATTATTTTCCTTAACAGATACAATGCTTCATTATTCTTACCAAAAGCATACAAGATTCCTCATTCCCTTCATTCTCAATTGTTGCCTTTTATTTTCTTAATGATACATGAGTCAAGCTATGAAAAGTACCTAAATGCTCATCAGTCGATGAATAAATTTTCTGTCTCCAAAATTTATTTGTATATCATATATAATATATGCATGTATCAAGCATTACTCAGCATTACAAAAAAATGCTTGTTGCATAGATACAAATGAAACTGAAAGACATTTTGTTTAGTGAAATAAATCAGATACAGAAAGCAAAATACAGCATAATCTCACTTAAGCGGGGGATGAAAATGTATGTCTCATGTGTAAAAATAAGAGTACACAGGTGGAAATTCGGGGGCAGGTGGAAAAATTTAAATCTGAAGACCACAATGTCCTTATGTGGGATGCGTAAATGTAGATATCTAATGTATAACATGAAAACTATAGTTCATAAAATTGTATTTTATATCGGAAATTTTTGAGGGGGTATAGATTTTAGGTGCTCCCACTAAACCTCCAGTATATACACATGTGAAAAAGTTTACTGCCACGTGAGATGTTCATTTGTCTGACTGCATTAATGATTTTATTCTATACATGTAGATCAAAACAATTATACCTTAACTATATACAATAAGAAAAAGCAATGACAAATGAAACACCATGTGTTTTAAAGAAATGTTAGTTTATAGAAAAAATTGTAAAAATATTTCATCCTAGCTGAGCTATAAGATTAACTTTGTTTTAGCCTTTTGCACCTTAAGCATCAGTGACTAAGCAAAAGCCTTTCATTTTCTTGGTGTCAATCCTGAAAACTCCCCGTGCTCCAAATGACCAATTAGTGCCACAACTGCGAATGCACTTCAGTTATCTTGGTTTAGATCCTGAGCTGAGCTTTCACTTAGGAGTGTTAACAGCTTGATAATTAGATTTCTTTCCAAATCAAATTTTGAGATAGATCTTGCGGTTTTGCTAGCATATCCTTCATTTTCTTGACTGCTTTATTTTGACTCCATGTTTCTTAGTATATTGTCCTTTGTAAAGTAAATTACTAGTTCAAAGAAAAAAATGTATGTTAAAAATTGCTGAAAACAGGTCTTTTTAAAACTTGTCTATACCTTTTATCAATTCTTATTCAATAGTTGACATACTTAAATAAAGGTTGTATAGTTAAATTATCAACTCATACAAATTTCATTTTATATGAAATATTATTATGAGACTATTTTATTTGCACATAGCTCTATTTTTCACTTTGTATATTCAATAGTAGAATACCATTATAAGATAATGCTTAGCTGTGTCTTGAATATTGTAAGCCTTAAAATATAATATTGAATGAATTAATGGAATTGATACTTGTGAAGTATTTTAAAAAATGCACAAACATTAAGACTTTGAATTATTTTAAATCACTTTTATATATTAAAAATGATCATCTTAAGCAACTTATTAAGTACATCAAGCTTGTTCCTGTATGGTATATATATGTATAAATATATGATATAACTATATATATATATTATATAATAGTTATATCCTCAATTTTTTCCAGAGTGTTGATAACAAAATTTATTCTTTGTGTCTTTAGAGCCAATTCAAATATAAACTTCCATGGAGATAATCTAAATGGACTATCTCATGGCAGTTTTAAAATGTGACAATATTTTGAATTGCATAATATTATATTTAATTTTATTTTATTTGAAACATGGAAGATATTTTATAATTATGTACTAAATATTCTTATTTCAATTCAAACTAAGTTTGAAGAATTTAACCGAGATGATTTTTTTTGAAAATTTTAATTTGTATAATAAATTTTCCAAAGGCTTTTCTGGAAGCCTGGATTATTGATGTATTGTTTTCAGTTTCTTTTCTCTTTTCTGTGGGTGAAATTCCAGGCAAGGATGAAAGTTTAGTTTTATAGAAATTTAGTGCATCAAAATTTAAAAAAAATTCTGGAAAAGTGGAGGATTAAGTACAGTTACATTTGATTTATCACAAATGACCCATTTTTATTAACTGATACTTACCATATAAAATGCTAACATTTATAGGGCATCTGTCCATTTTCATAATTATGGTAAAAGTACTAGATATAATGCTGCAAGACAATGTACAGGCAACAGCAGACACCTCTGATGAAGTATTACTCAAAAGTGATAATATGCTTATTTTTAAAATAAATACATTTATTTTGAGTATTGGCCTTTATGGAGCAATGTCCACGCATTCTGCTTCAAGTGGGTTTTCCCCTTGAGCAGCAGCAAGAATCTCTCCCTGAGCTAAATGCAAAACTATGCCAAATTCCAACCTAGGTCACTTCTTTCCTGTTACAAAGGGAAGTAGGAAGTGCATCTCTGTTCTTAATGGAATGAACAATGTTTTTTCTTCGATAGAAAAGCAACCAACTCAACTATGTAAGACAAGACTTGATCCTCCAGTTAGCTTCTTTAGTTGACTTTGTCCTGGAATATACACAAGTTATTGGTGGCAGCTACAGCAATAATGTTCTCCATGGGGTGTCAGGCTGTGTGAAGGATCTTCTTATTGTCCGCACTAGTCTCATCTTTCTTTCTTTTACCACCTGTACATACTTTCCAGGGTTTTCAGCTGGCTGGGGATTGCTGTTCTCTCTTGAAGCTTCCAGTGTAACGTCCTGCTTAGTGTTTCTAAAAAACATTCTAAAGAAGCTGTTGTAGGACCCCATCATAATAGCACTGTCTGAACCATTCCAGCAGCACTGGAACTTGTCAAAGATGCAGTCATTCTCATCCAGGGAAGAGAGCTTGCTTTGCAGGTGCTCCAGCACCTGATGGGTCCCCACAGGTCTGTTCTCCATGTTAAGGTTTTACACCTTCACTGACAGGCAGTCCCTGCTCATCATATACTGACCACTATGGCTGAATTTGACATCAGAGATGGATGAAATTTTTTCTGAGAAAAAGGATCTAATCAGGCTCTACAAAAAATTTAGTGTCTGTCACACAGGGCAGAGGAATGCATACTACATCCATGGATGGTCCCTTTGCTGCTGCTGTACAAACACATTGCACTGGTGTGTGTGTAATTTGGGAGTGGTGATGCCTGCCGTCAGCTCTTCCATGGTAGCAGGCTTGATATCTGCAATGTTAAAGCTTCTATCTGTGATTTCTAAATGCCAAAGGTTTATTCTCAGGTCATCCGCAGGAAGATATGTTTCATAGTAACTATTTATTGAAATGGAATTTATAGATATGTATGAGCATTTGCAAAAATTTGCTGTGGTCTTGCTTCTGCCATAAGGACCATGGTCATAATAGGAACTTGTAGGGCTGTAATTCTGAATGGACCTCCAAGTGGCCCATCTTTGTCTTTCAAGTTACAACTTTCTTTCTGCTCTTTTATCCTGTTCACTTATTTTCCATAAATTAATAGTCTTACCATTTGCAGAGAGTAGAAAATGAACAGCATTCTGTTGTGGCAACCAT
Source organism: Dolichotis patagonum (assembly GCA_004027295.1). Lineage (NCBI taxonomy): Eukaryota > Metazoa > Chordata > Mammalia > Rodentia > Caviidae > Dolichotis > Dolichotis patagonum. The sequence goes on along the minus strand of PVJX010025782.1, from coordinate 22,956 downwards.
CTAATTTTATTAATTTCTTTTTCAATTTCTAGACTTTTCCAATAGTCACACTCTGATTCATGACCTTGAAAAGCATTGGAAACATTATATTCTTTCCAAGAAGGAGGAGGGCTTTTATTCTCTTGTTCCCACTGAAAAACAACAATTCTGCCACACGTGTCTGCTGTTGCAAGAAGATCTCCAGAGTAATTAAATTCAACAGGTGAAACCGTGTGGGACTGGACCTGCCCAGCCAGCATGCTGGTCCGGAGGCGCCGTCTCAGTGCTGAGCTCAGCCACAGTCCATAGGCTTATTTTTAACATTAAAGAAATGTATTTGTTGAATTTTACATTTTGGCGGTTCTTGATGATCAAAATTATTTCTGAATTTAAAAGAGTAAAATGTGTCTTTTAAATTGACTGTCTTAGTTAGTTCACTAAATTACCTAATACTGAATGTTAAAATAAAGTATACTGCTTTTGATAAAGTTATCTACTTGAGTACCAACTGAGTGTTTTAAAATCTTTGTATCATACCACAGAAATATATAAAATAATACATGGTGAATGTTAGCAGGTATTTTCAAAGGTTGGACTTGTTTCTTGAAGAACTCAGGAAATTAGGGCAAGTCATATTTAATACGAGTGAATGAGTTAAGCAACTGAATGAGAGGAAATTTGGCTTTTAATTTCCCATATTCAATTTGTTCTTATAACTTTGCCACTAAAACAAGTACACTAGTGTTTAAAAAATTTTGCAACTGGTCATGACTTTGTAAAGGGCTATTTGAGCAATAAATCCCTCAGCTTGAAATTTTTATGATCAGTGTTTCTCTGAATGTGACTCAGTGTCAGCCTTAGTCCTCTCTCTTTGGCTTCTCCTCATACTTGTTCCTCAAAGGACATTCAGTAGATCTCTACATATTTGACTCTTGTGACAGTTTGTCAGTAAATCCCCAAATTTTTCTTCCCTACCCCAAAAGCTATCTTCCATTCACTCTGTTCCGAAATTGGGATCTTTCTTATTTTTCCAAATCCTAAAGCACTGTGCTGTCTTGTCTGTTTGGCATGCTGAAGCCTACCATAAACAGGCAACTGTGTCTCTCATTCTCTCTCTCTCTCTCTCTCTCTCTCTCTCTCTCTCTCTCTCTCTCACCTCTTCTAGCCTGCTTTAATTTATTAATATTATTAATGCCATCAAAAACAATAAAATCAATTTACTAATGTATGAAACAGGTTAGAGTTTGTTAATCACTCTCTCCTTATTCCAGAAGATAATTGATTAAGCTGTGTTCTGCTGCTCCACTTAGAGAATAAGATGCAATTCCAACACTCAAGTGTGACTGTCTCTGTATCTTCCCTGCTCAGTGCACAAATCTGGTTGCTGTGCCGCCTCCTCCTGCTTGACCTCATCTCACACCATTTAGTTTCATCATATTCACTATTGTGATAATAAAGTGACTGGCCTGCTGATTCATGTGTCAGCTGTCCAAAACATAATCCATGAGTGGAATTTGAAAAATAAATATGACACCGTAAACATTTCTAATAATTTTCTTTAAAATTCCCCTTAAACACTGGTGAACAATTACAATTACTATTTATTGTTTGTTTGTTTCAAGAGGGAGGGAAGTCAGGACAAAAGGAAAGAGAACCAATAATTAAACACTTCAGACTGAAAAATCTGAAGTTGTTCACTCATCACCCCAAAGCTGGTGGCACAACTACAGACTCTGAATACACCAAAATCTACTAATTTTCTAATGATGAGAAATTAACAACTATGGCTTAGAGACTAATAGTGTTGATGCAGGCTAGGTTATAAATAAGGTTTGTTTCTATCATTGTTAACAATTCTAGGTATTTTAGTATATCAACTGTAAGTTCATTTGTGATTTTAATGATTTTTTAATATATCATATACCAAATAATATCAAAGTTAAAACCTATCTTTTCATAGCAAGTTAACAGTACAGAACAATTTTAAAAGACTTGATATTGAGATTCAAAAGTTTACAAAATATTCTTTTTGGTATGTCCTTATGATTATTTTTGTATGTAGAAGAAGCACACATGCTTATACAAAGTCGTATTTCCATTAAACAAGCATTACTTATGAAAAATGTTATGAGTAGCTTTATTAACTCCATAATCATATTAATTTGTACCGTAAGAATTATTCTGCTCATTCAACAGCACCCATTTTTGGTCACAAACCTGAATTTCAAATAGTAAAGGACCAGAATAAGTTTGAGTCAGTAATTGTAAATTAGTTTTTAATATTTTCTTGTTCAGGACAGAATGAGATTGGTACAGCCGACATTCTCATATACACTAACTAGACAAAGGCAGAAAAAATGATTAAAACGTGAAACTGAGCATATTAAACAACTGCAGAAGCAACAAGGGAAGCTCTTCCAAAATGTTCACAAGGAAGATACCTTGATGGAAAAGTGGGCTTATTACAGACATGCTTGATACTTACTGTCAGTTTCCACTTCAAAGCAGGTGCCACCAACTGAAGTCCTGTGCCAACAAGACTGGGGAGCCAGGCTGAAAAACTCTGCAAGTCAAGACCAGATTTACTACAGGTTTTAGACTTTAATTCAGGAGATTTCTAGAGAAAGTAAAAAAGGAATATTTTAATTTTCATAGTGACTGCATTAATCATTTTCCTATTGCTATTGGAATAAATTAAGTGACACATACAATTAAAAGGAAGAGAAGATTATTTTGTTTCACAGGTTCAGTGGGAGCTATCAATGGTTGATTGACTTCAATGCAGATGGAAAAGCACTTCAAAGAATAGCTGCTCAACCTGTAATGGCCAGAAGGCGGAGGGGAAAGGGATAAACCAGGGATGAATATACAGCCTTCCAAGTCATGCTCCCTATGACTCATCACTTCCATTCAGTCCCTCCTTCCTAATAGTACACTGAGTTATGAGTCATCAGTGTATCAATTCACGGAAGTATTTAGCACTCTTATGACTCACTCATCTTTCAAAAGCATCAGCTCTGAACAGATAACATCTATGGGGGATAGTTGTGATCTAAAATATAATATTCTGTTCAGGCCCTTGAACTATCTATCTATCTATGTTATGTCTATCTATTATCTCTCATTATGCAAAATGTGTTTAGAGATGGAGAGAGACTCCATCTCTAAGAGTTGCCAAAGTATTAACAGTCTCATCATTGTTTAAAAGGCTAAATCCAAAGTCCCTTCTGGGACTCAAGGGACACAAGGTAAATGCCTAGATAAAATCCCCTGTAAGAAATTAAAGATAAGGTTAAATACTTCAAAAATACAATGGCATGTGAAAATCTTTCTGATGCCAAAGGGAGGAATAGGGAAATAAAAATGCATCAAAACAAGACTGAAAAAACAAGGCAAAGATTAAATCCTGTAGCTCCATCTCCAGCACCAATGGCATGTGGTGAAGAGATGTGAGCTCCAAGACTTGGGTATCCCATCCTTACTGTTATGCCTGGTGCAGCCTACACAATGTCTCTTTGGGGCTAGCTCCACTCATTGACTGTGGCTCCACTCAGTAGATATCCCACATTCCTTGCATTTCCAATCTCCAGGGATCTTCAATGCACCTTTTGATTCAATTTCACTGATTCATGTATGTCATTTCAGGAACTACTGGAAAGACTATGACTCTGTTGAATGGTTTTGTCTATTTCCCAGGCCTTCTTCTACACTCTGGGTGGAAGCTTCATCAAACCCATAATTTTTCCTTCAATATGCCTGTAAAACCACTTCCACATGGATGACATTAAGATTGGCAGTCAGTTTAAGGAGTAGCTTGACCCCTTTGGGACATGACCATAGTAGCCTCTAAAATCCTGAATGTCAAAAGAAAAAAAAAAGGCTTGAATGTCTATTTGGGGATATGTTTAGTAAGAGAATGAAAAGGACACACTAGAACTCTTTATTTAAAGCACAGTCTTTTAAAGGGGCTTACCAAGGTATATCCGTTAACTTACAAAATGTGTGGTTTGGCTAACTATGCCTTCAAAGTATCTTTACTATTGCTCTAGTGCAAAGTACATGGTTTCATTTTAATGACTCAATTTTTTTTGGCAACTACACTGTCCTTGGCATCAACTTTATGATACTATCTTGCTGGCTGGCCAGAAAGATTTTCATGTATTTGGCTCTGGATTTTGCTCGTAATTATCATTGTAAATCTGGCTGAAAGCATAAAGCAGTACCTATGCCACAGACTGAACTTTGGGCTGCCTTTCTGTGCCATGTTAATTAGTTTGCTATCTTAGGTCATGGGCAAGGTGAAGAAAAGTTCTTTGCCAGATTATAACATACTGGCCTCTAATACTATTTCCAAAATAGTCATTATTTCAGTATGAAACATTTTGAGCTTTACTTTTATTGTTCATGTTCTTATTAACCTTCTCATCTTCTGAGAACCAACCGGTAGTGCTATCAGACTTTCCTTATAGCTTTGTAGAGTCTCTGTAGCTTGCATCTTCAAATCTTTCCAAATTCCTCCTACAAAGCAATTCCAAAAATGTTTGAACCGTATGACCAAGCGTATTCACTTCACAGAATTCATTCTTGGCAGCAATTTTCTGTATTGGCCACATTCTCAGTGCTAGAGAAAAAAAATACCTACCACCACAATTTAAAGGAAGAGGGGTTTATTTTGGCTCCTGGTTTCAGAGGGTGCAGTACCTGCATGATCAACTGGCACCAAGGCAGAAACTACATGGTGAGATGACATGTCACAGGAAAGCTGTACAAATCATAGTAGCTGGGAAACAAAAGAAGTGGGAAAAAGAGGGAAGCAGAGAGAGAGAAGAAAACAGCCAGGAACAAGATTACAGACTTTTCTCTCATGCCTCTAATTACTTGCTTTTTCTAACCAAGGCTCTGCCTGCAACCACAAGCTCAGATATGAACATATCAATGGATTAATCTTATAAAAGCATGCTATGGTCATGTGATGCAATTTCCTTCCAAACATCTCACCTCAAAACACATGACAATTTGTGGTATATTTTCAATCTAAACCATAATATTGAATTATCATTACTGGGGCCAGGGATTTAGCATAGTGGCATTAAAGCCTGCCTAGCAAATGGAAGGTTCCGAGTTCAATCCCCAATATCAAATAAATAAGTAAGTAAATTCCCATTACCTTAGCAGTCTTAAAATAGATATTCATCATCTCAGTTCAATAACTGCTCAACCGAATTTTCTGCTTAGGTTCTCACAGGCTAATATCAAGATGTCAGATGTTCAGGCACTTGTGGAAAGACCAAGGATAAGAATCAAGCTTATTTGTGTTGTTTGTAAATTTCAGTTCCATATGGTTATAGTACAGAAGGCTCTTTTCCTTTCTTTTTGTTGACCATGATTTGCTATCAGTCTTACACACTACTCTAAACCTTTTTGCCTAAAAAGAAAGTAAAGACCAGATGGAATCTTTGTAGGAGAATAATAAACCAATTCTATGGGGTTTTAAGTATATAATATCCAGCATACAAATTCAAAACAGATACAGAAGTAGAAAAGAGTGACCAATAATTGTAAAAAATTAAGATGAGTAGACCAACTGATGATTCATATTTTTAGTTTGCATGTTATCTAATCGGGAAAGAGGTAATGAAATTTGAAGGAAATCATAATGGTAGTAAGAACTCAGCAATCTTAAAAGTGACAGAAACCTATTTCCCAGAAAGTTCTGCTTACAGCAGATGACGCTTGAAGGGAAGTGCATCTGTAAGCAGCTATCACTGAGTGAACTGCAGGGTTAAATGGTTATATAAGAAGAAAGACTAAGCTGGGCAATGTCATATACCATAACCTCGGCTACTTGGAAGCCTGAGGAAGGAGGTATGTAACTTGGAGGGCAGCCTGGAAAATTTAGTGAGACTCTGTCTTAAAATAAAATGGGCTGGAGATAGAACTCAGTGGTATAATGTCCCTGGGTCTGGTGCATGGTGCTGGAAAAAAACCAAGAAGAATAAACACTGTGTATAATGCAATAAGGAAGATAGAATTGGAAAACTCGGTACATTTCCAAAAGAACAAAAAAAGTTTTTGAAGATAAAAAGTATTAAATGAAAAAAAGTATCAAAGGTGCTGCAATGGATATCAAGGAAAAATTCAGCATGTATATTATGAGTGAAAAAAAGAGAAGAAATGAGGAAAATAAAAGGATTTAAAGAAAAAAGTATAGTTGTATAGGTTCTTTGGTTTGTCTCATGTTTTCTACAGGAAGATGAAACATGATGTAGATGTAACATGATGGAATGTTACATCATGTACAAACATGAGGTAATGCTCTGTTGCTCAAAGAAGGAAAAAGTATTTTAAGATAGATTTCTCATCTCACAGTAGGACTTCTGAATCCTTTGTCTCATAAAAACTTTCAGGCCTTATCAAAATTTACAGTACTTGATCCTTCAGAAAACTCAATGAATCAGAAGGTCTGTGATTATGCCCTAAGAACTGACACTTAACAACGTCTTTGGTATTTTTATGAACACTAAAATCGGGAAGCAGTCTTTTAAGTAAAGAGTGCTGGAGGTAATTTTGTGGTGCTTTTCAAAAGATTATGTGGTGGGGACCTGTCTATTAATTCAATTGGGAATGGACCTTAGAGACATATTGGAAGTTATTTAAATCCTGCAAATTAAGGAGTTTGAGATGAGCTACAGATCAGCAGATGAACTGAATTTATTTTGGACATTATCAGGAGAAAATGAAATAGCACTAATGGAAAACCTGTGGCATTTTTTTCACAGGTTAATGTGACAACACGTTCTTTTCTGAAGAAAAGAGGGTAGGGTATTGAGAGGGGAACCCAAACCATTTTATCAATAACCTGAAGTCTTCCAGGTGGGTAGAGGGCTCTTCTAATTTCGTTTTCACCAGTCTGTGGAATATAACACTGAACTTCTGTCCATTTCCCCATTATAATCCTAGCGTCATTCTAAAAGCTTGGTATAGAGAGACCCACAAGACTCTATAGACTGCTTAATCCCCAAAATTCAGTTTCTGAGTGTTGAATATTGGAGACTGTAAGTTACTTATCAGATATTAAGAAAATAAACATTAACTGCTAACTTCTATCAGTTTTTCTCCACAGATGACACTGAAATATCAAAATGGTTTAAAAGACTCTTACCGAGTATATGATACCCAATTAAATAAATCTTCCAAGTCTATAATAAAAATTTACATCAATGAATTTAAAATGGACAATGTAGTCCAATAAACTCAAAAAAATACTAAACATCATTAGTGAACCAATACAAGTCAAAATCACAGAGATACCATATTGACACTACTGTGACTAGAATAACACACTCACATTTTAAAAAAGTAAGTTTGTGAATTCATAGAGAAATTAGAACTTTCAAATATGGATGATGAAGATGTAAAATAGTTACGGTAGTTAAAGTGAGGTATCTTTAGGATCTACCTCAGATGAAGTACGGATATGTCTGGATGGGTCAGGAATGTGTGACTATGGGGTCTCTGTCTAGTCCTTCACACCTTCAGTTCTGTCACTACTCTTTTCTTCTGCTTTTGCCCACCATAAACTAAGCGTCTTTGTTCTATCAACCCTTGATAGAACCCCTACCATGATATGTCTTACTTGGAGTCAGCCTATTATGGATTGAAACATGAGCAAATTACATTTCTTCTAAGTTGTGAGTGTTGAGTATTGTTACTCATGCAACAAGAAGGCTGACTAATCCAGAAACATTGGTACAAGAGAAGTAGGGTCTTTGATTTGACTGTATGCGATGATGTGGTTTAGAAGTATTTGCAATTGGTTTATAGGAGGAAATTAGAAAGGTTTAGAAATGTGCCTTGGTTACTTGTCTCTCATTGCTGAGACAAAATACCAGACACACAAAATTAAAGGGGAAAAGGTTTATTTAGCTCACATCTTGTAGTTGGATGGTTCCTGGGCAAGGTGGCACATGGTAGAGGGACATCTCCGAGAAGAACAGTTCATGTTGCCCACAAGGTAGGAAAAGCAACAAAGGAAGAAGACAAGTCTCTTTATGTCCTTTATGTTGTATCAAATCACTGGGATTAGACTGGTTCCAATCAGTCAGTGGAGTGATCCAGTAATCACCCACCTTTAATCCCAGCACCATTAATCCTTGCATTCTACTAAGAGCCAATTACACACACTAGATTCAGTCATCTCCCAAAAAGTTCTGTTTAAAATTGCATGAGGATTTAGGGGAATGTTTAGACATTAACCATAACAAAATGTGAGCTAGAGAAGCCTTAAAAAGCTGTAATTGGATTTGATGGATGAATTTGGTCAAAACCCAGAAGACTAAAATAATGGCATAAATGCGGATAAGAAAGACCTAGAGCCCAGACAAAGAGCTTCTGAGACTGTAGTGCCTCAAGTAGTGGGAATAAAAACAAAATGAAAGGAAAGACCTCCGGAATTTGGAAATGCTAGGAAGATGAAACTTGGAAGATATTAGAAAAGCTATAGCCCACAAATAGAGCTAGCCCAAGAGCTGGGGCAATGTATATGAAAATATATTCCATCATTTTTCACATTTTATCTTTCAGATATTATGATGGAAATAGTAACAACTTTAAACATGCCTTTTATTAAGTATGCAATGTCAGGTTATATGACATCTTTACATTTATTATATTTAACCCTCATATCAGTAATATAAAAGTTATTAGCCCTATTTTATAACAGAAGGAAACAGAATAAGATTATGCTTAAGGAACATGTTAGTATAATATCTAAATTGAATTTTTGTTCAACATTCCAGAGATTTAAGAAGTTATTTTAGTTTACAGACCCTCCTCTTTCTCCTTCATAGGGTTATAGGAGCTACACTTTTGCATTCATTAGTGTAATGCTAAAAGTGATGTAAATGGTATTGCTGAACTTGCCTTTTCACTTTTGTACTCTACCTTCTCTCATTTCAGACCATAAAACAGACACATATGTGGTCTGAGAATTATTGAGACCAGCTCTTTATACATACATGTCCTATTGTGTTTCAACTGACCATTCAGATTAAAAAACAAGTTTACATAATTTGTTATTTCTAGTCACTTATTTTCCTTGCCAGCGATAAACTATTCTTAGTGAAATTACCTTATATTTCTTATAAACAGATTTAACGTGGACTTTCGGTTAGCTATGTTCCTTTTTCATTCTTGTTTGATTTTCATAATATATTCTCAGCTTTATTTTCCTGGTGATGTTTTACCCTGGAAGAGTTCACATGTTTTTATATTCCAAAGGGCCTTTTATATCCAAAAGCAAAATTTTCTGTTCTTCCTTTACAACTTTCTTTTTCATACTATGCTGGGAACTATTTATAATGGATTTTATATCTTTCTTGCGTTTTGTAGTCAAAGCTGTCTGATACATCGGTGATAAACTTCTTGCCATCACCCTAGCCAGCGATTCATTTTTCTGCTTCCTTGTTTTGTTATATTCATCTTTCACCCTATAGTTACCTTCTACTTGTCTAGGTAACACACACATTCATTGGTGCTATGTTCTGTTAGAGGATTGTCATTCCTTCTAGGCAAAGATGCACTGTAGATTTTGAGTTCAATTTCCTACTTGAGAGAGGCGATTGGTTCACAGTGCAAAAGATGTGCTAAAGCCCTCAGCTGTAAATGTTTCAACATTTTGTTACTATGGTCATCTCAGAGATTAAATATTTCCCCCTTTGTTTTACCTCACACTCCTTTACCTTTATTGATTTTATTTATTTATTTTGTACTGGGGATCAAACTCACAACCTTGTGCTTGCCAGGCAGTCACCTGAGCTGCTGAACTAAATTCTCAGCCCCTGATTTTTATTTTCTATATCATATTTTTCTTTTTAGAATGTACTAGACATGTAATTTACACATATTAAGTGTTATCTGTTTTGTGCCTTAATACTTAGTTTTTAATATGCATGTAAAGAAGTGTGTTAATGTCCTCATCTCCAAGTTCTATATGGTATGATTTAAAATTTTAGATATTTAATAATATTTGTATGCATGAATTCTTTCTGTCTCATTTCCCCAGTTAAATATTTGGTTTAATCTTTGATACTATTATATTCTTATATCTTCAAAATTTTGTCTAGAAAGGATTCTTCTTCACTATGATCATGCTATTGTATTTAGCTGTGAATATTTGCCTTTTAAATGTAAAAATTTACAATTTATAGCTAGTTTGCTTAAATTAGCATGGCTCATATTTTTTATACAGAGCATTACTGTTTTCTGACTAAAACATATACTATAATTTTCTGGAATCAGTGAAAAGATGATGGGAAAGTATATTATGTCACTGGAAATTACCTATAACGACTGTTTGCTTAATTTATTTCTTTATAAACTTTATGTATTTTCTGTTCATATTTCTATGTAAAATAATGTCTTAAATTTATGATATCCTGTATTTTATACTCTTTTTTTAAAACATCATCTCACCAAAAATATATAATTTTTGAAGCAAATAGTATGAGTTGTATCAACTTCCCCAAATAAAACTTCAATTTCAACTAATTTCAGTTTTTGGCATTATTGTTTTCTAGTCTGGATGCTGGAGTCCATGACCTCTTTGCATGTTTTTATTCAGTGAGGTGACTACAAATACTCTCATTAGTTAACAACTCATATTTGGTCACTATAATTTATTTGATGCTTTATCCAGTTTCAACAGCAGAGTATATATTCTAGAAAAAAATTCTGAAGTGTATTATTCATACATTTAAAATTTCTATTCTTTATATTCTTCCTGCTATTTTCATTACGGTGTTTATTCTGTGCTTGTATTAGGATGGACTCTATCAATGCAGCATCTGTGGGTCTATATTCAACCAACCTTGGCTTCCTCACTCCTTTGAGTGAGAACTATCCATTACATTTCATATTGGTCTTCTCAGGTTGTCATAACCTGACAAACACCAGAGATGAGGTGGTTTAAATAACAGAAATTTATTTTCTCATGGCTTTGGAGTCAGGGAAGTCCTAGGTGTAGTAAAGGTCTGTTTCATTCTGAACCCCTTTCCCTTCGCTTGTCATTTGCTACCGTATGTATACTTGCCTAGACTTTCTGTGCATGCACTGAAGACAGATCTTCCACACTCAGACCTGCTAGAAAACCATCAATTATGTCAGAGAAGGACACCTTAGGAACAAAATCTTACCTACCCATTTATAGACCCTATCTTCAAAGAAATCACTTTGGTGTTAGAATTTCAACATATGTATTTTGGGGTGAAACAAATACTCAGACCTTAATACATCTTCACATTTATTAGTCTATCAACAGTGGCTGGGCGTATCTCTGACACTGAATTACACCTACGGCCTTAGTCTAATTATTTCTACTATATTTCCTTTTTCCTGCTATAGCACGACAGAGGTTCTCTTTTATTTACCTATTTTTTTCTCTTTGATGCAAGCAATACTTTGATGAAATGGTTTTTGTTTTTCTTTACTGTTTTTATAGTCAGATCTATACAAATAGTTTTTAATCACCATTTAATGTTGTTTGTTATCTCTAAAGTGCAGGGTATTCTTAAAAAAAAATATTAACCTTTACAGAGTACATCAGTTGGCCAGCAGATATAAAGGTATTTTCTCTAGTGGTTCAAGAAGGCTACAATATTTACCATAAGACTGAGAATTATTGTCTTGGTTAAACAGACATATGAACACATAGACACACATGGAGAGAGACAGAGAGAGAGAGAGAAAGGAGAGAGAGAGAGAGAGAGAGAGGAGATCCTTGTTTTTTTTTCTTTCTTAATGTGCCTTTTTGTTATTTAGCTGATACTGATTTTGATTCCACTGGTTGTAGTTCGTATATATTTTGTTATAAGTTTAAAGGAGATATTTACCTTTTTGCTTCATTGTTCACTACATTGTTGGATGATAATTTATTTTTAAATCTTTTAATCATATTATTTATATAAGCAACTCTCATTCAAATATCATTTTTCTAGTCATGTTTTCTTCTATTTATAATTATCAATTTTCTGCTAAAAAGAGAAATTTTCTTTCCTTTTTAACAGAATTATATGACAATAATCTCAAGAATACTATCATTACTTAAGTTTTTGTTCTAATGTAAAATAAAAAATGTAATTTAGTTAAGGAAATAAAAAATACATTACTTAGCAATGAAATCTATCATTGATTAATGAAATGTGATGACAAATAGGCTTATAGTCAAAGGACTTTTTCCAAAAGGGAAAAACAGTAAACTGTATTGGAAAAATCTAACTGACTTCATTTTAACCAAGTTGTCGAAGTTAATGTCATCAGTATTAGACACATTGACCACCTTTAGCTACTAATAAGATGTTCTGAGAGCACAAAAGCATCACTTCCATTTTACCTTCTCCAAAATGTCCAATCATATCGAACAAATCCACCCTGAGGGCCATTCTACAAAGTAACCTTAGAAGTACTCTTTGAATGTTTCAAGGTAATGAAAGAAAAGTAAAGATGACCCACCACAGATTTGAGGAGACTAATTAAGCACAGCAACTAAATGCAATGATGGACCCTGTGTTGAATCATGGAAAATATATGGGATAATTCTGGGAGGATGGTGAACACTGAATGATTTCTATAAATTCACTAATAGTTTTAAGAGATTTTGTTTTTAAATTGGTACCGGGGATCAAACTCACTACCCCGCTCTTGCAAGGTAGGTGCTTATGCCGCTGAGCTAAATCCCCAGCCCCATATTTTAATGCTAATGTCTTAGTTTTAATTATTGCACTATTGTTTTATAAAATGATATCCACATGGGAAAACAAAAGAGGTGGTAGAGTATATAACAGTTGACAGCTAAAGTATAAATCTTTGTAATGCAGTATTTTGGAAATTTGTGAAAGCTCAACATTAATTTTTAAAAAGTACAAATAAAGTTTAAAGTCAACAGTCATGCTTTGTGTATATAAATTAAATATCAACTTCTCAGATTCCAGGTTTACTTCACAGGTATGTTATTTCAAATGCAATGCAAAACATCCCAAAGTTCTTTAATGGGGAAAAAATAGAAACATAAATTGATGCTAAAAGATTTATGGAAATGTAAATTATCTGGCATATTCAAAAGCACGTTGAAAAAAACTGCTGTTTTATTTACAGCGTTTCAGAGTAGTTAATGGGTTTTACATAATAACTAAATCTCATAAAGTAACAAAAATTTAAAATATGCCTCAATAAATTTAAATATAATGCACAAACATCAATAAACATGCAGACTTTTAATTAATGGAAATGTAAAATTATAGTAAAAATAGTAACTTCTTGAGCAGTTATTTGTCATATTTCTTGGGATAAAAATGTATCAAATAGAAAAGAAGCAAATCAAGATGGAGAAAATTTTTAAGAAAAAAACATAGAAATTCAGCTCCAGTTTCATTTTAATTACTTTAAAATTCTAATCATTATTTAAGTTATATTTAAATAAACAATGTGAATTTACTCCAAAGAAGTAGAGAACTAAAGTATACCATGATCAAACTGAAAACTTTAGCAAAGAAAAACTTCACCTAATGTTTAATTTTAAAAAATAAATGGTTTCAAATATCTAATTATACATAATTCTATTAAAGAAAATATTCTACAGCTATAAGGATGTGGGAATTAATCTAGTTTATTTCATGAAGCTGTCCTAATTATGATACCTAAATCTGGCAAAGATAGAATGATATATAAAATACTGCTCAGTTTTATAAAATAGAGTAAATATAACTTTTGTATATATTTATGGAGAGGTTCGCCACAATCACTTAAACTCAAAAATGAAAATAAACTTTCAGCTCATTGGTCAGATCAAACTACATAATATCTGCACTCAGATAATGTGCTGTCCCCAAATCTGAGTAGATGACAATGTATTTTCTTGTTTGTGACATATACTGGGTAACCCTAACCTAACTGGATATCAGCTTCATTTTAGAAGTGAAAAATTATTGAATTATGATAAACAAGGAAATAGTGAACCTAAAAGTGTAAATCAAATTACTTATTAGTATTTGCATACCTAACTCATTGCCCCCATTACAGCACCTCCTTCTCTCGTTCCCTTGTATACTTGCAGAGGCCTGAACACAAAGAACTTCAATTTTGAATGGTAGTTATTTATATGAAATCTGTGTTTAAAAGAAATATAACTGCTAAATATCATTAATAATAAGAAGGAAATATGTTCTTCAATAACAGTCAAGTTCCTTTTGAATGTTCTACAATATCATTGTAGATTTTAGAGAAAGGATAGTAAACCATTATTCATTATAATGGGAAAATGACTAGTAAATACCACACTGGTCAAGAAAGTGAGAAAGAAAAATATGCATCCAAGGACAGAGGAAAATGATTCTTCTTTACAAAAATTCTCTGAGACCTCTAAGTCAACACAATGGTGAGAAACCAGAAATTTAAGGACTCTAAATCACTCATCTGGAGAACTAAATCTCCATTTATGACAACAGCTTTTGAAGTAAGAAGTATAAAAAGGAGTAAATCACAGAAACTTCTCTTCACTCTGTTTTCATTGAAAGAGAAAACAGAAGCAAGACAGTAAGTTCTTGATAAATAGCAGCTGCTTGGTGCTAAGAGATAGCAGTACAAATCCTCTAAAAGCATTCTGAGCACTGTTTTTAGAGTTAGCACAAAGCTTTGGAAAGTGTATCAGGCACAACTGAGTCTCGTGCTTTCATAGTGAAAAAAACAAAACTTTTGGTTTGTTTCACATTTTGTGGTTGGAAAGTGCACAGAATCCATGTTAAAGATTTTATATGTGAGCAATTAGTCACATAATGGTAAATATTAAATACTGCCAAATGATCAGGCTCACAACCTCCCAAAAGAGCAGATTGCAAATGCTTAAATAAATGAGACAAGTAGTGCGATTTTAGGGCTCCATGAGGATCAAAACCCTCTAGCAGAATCTGAGATTTTGGGAGATAGGATAAAGAACTTCTTTGGGCAGCCTACATTCATTTTGTTTTCAAACAAAGGAATAGGATCCTGAGGAAAATGTGGGAACTGAGCAGGACCTTGGGAGTCAGTTCAAAGACTTCTCCAAGTAGTAAATTATGCTAATTTAGGAGAAATATCTCCAGGTTGACATTTATGGCAGGACTGAGATAGCAGGAGTGAGACGCCTGCAGCTGCAGTCTCTATCTAGTTAACTGGGGTTGGACACAGGAGTGCTCAGCTGTGGACTTATCATGTTCTTTGAGGCATCATGGCATCACAGGCCACTAGAAGCCTCAAGTAGACCAGTGATTCACTGAAGTTCACTTACTATGGATTTGCTACCCATCTTCAGAAAAAGGGCTTAGGCTTGGGACAGATTCATAAGTAAGCGTCAAAGACAATTGGTTAATTTTAAATTCTGCTCAGAGCCACTTCATAGTCTCCATCAACTAGGCACTTGGTAAATATGTACAACATTCCCCTTACCTGATATCTCTTGGGACTTTGGAATACTAAGTGAATTGAAAGTTCATTAAATAGTTTTTCTTTCTTTGTGGATTAAAAATATGCCAAGATTTCAAATATTTTTTGCATACATAAATGTGTCTTTTAATAAATTTGGACCCTTTTTTTTTTTTTACTTTTTGAGACAAGGTCTTCCCATGCAGTTCAGGATGGCCTTGGGTTCACTTCATAGCCCAGTCTGGTCTCCAACTTGCAATGATCTTCTTGCCTCAGGATTACAGGAGTGCATCACCACGCCTGGCTTGGACCCATTTTTAACAAAAAACTAAAGATATGCTAGCAATTAGTAAGCAGTCTCCACTAGATTGTTTTTAGGAATTAAATTTCCTTTGGCATTGGCTCTTCTCCTTATCTTCCCCCTGCTGATGTGCTCGATCGACCCTGTCCCCTCTTGCTCAATGCAGTCTCCCAGTAGGGCAACAACACTTCACCCCTGTGCAGTCTCCTTGCAACTCTCCTGCCAGTGCTGCAGAATTGGCTTTTACTATGCAATTGTATGCTTTCAACTGAATTTATAAAAAAATTGAGAAAACTATATATATTTTCTTAATTTGCATTCAGATAAATATGATAAATATTGCCTACTGTAAGTACATTTAAAATAACCTTTCTGAAATGAAAATGTCAGATATGAGAGGAATTAGCAGTATTTTGTTCTAAACACTTTATATCAGTTTTATCACTATATATAGTGAGGGTTCACACATAAAACCTCCTTTTTATTCTTAAGAAATGGAAAAATCTTTACACTACAATGTCTCTTTAATTCTTCTAGGAAGATATCAAGAAGAGGGATAGTTGGATCAAATGGGACTTCTAATACTAGTTTTTGTAGAAATTTTTATACTGAATTTCACAGTTGTTGTACTAGTCTATATGTCCACTAACAGTGGAGAAAAGTTTTTCCCCATAGCCCCTCCAGCATTTGTTATTTGTTGATTTCTTGATGATAGCCATTCTTTCTGGAATGAGGTGCAGAGATGTTTCAAGATATGTTTCTATTTGCATCTCTTGAATGACCAGTGATGTTGAATATTTTTTATATTTATTTGTCATTTGTATTTTATCATCTGACAAGTGTGTTTTCATCTCAGACGGCCATTTTGGAATTGAATTTATAGGTTTGGGGAGGAGTCAGAGGTTTTTTTTTCATTTTTTATATGCTCTAGATATTCTTTTGTCTAAGGAACACCTGGCTAAATTTTTTTCTATTCTGCAAGTTGTCTTTTCAATATGTTCATGATTTCTTTTGTTGCATGAAAGCTTTTTAATAGGATGAAATCTCATTTATTGATCCTTTGTATTATTTTCTTTGTAGTGCTTTGTTCATGAAATTTTTGCCTATACCTATGTTTTCAAGAGTTCTGCTTATTGTCTCTTAGTTCTGTTTATTCTCTCAGATTTAGTGTTTTTGTCTTAATATTTAAGTCTTTGAACATGAGGTTGTGAGTTCAATCCCTGGTACCAAAAAAAAGTAGGTCTTTGATCCATTTTGATTTCAGTTTGGTATGTGTTGAAAGATATAGGTCTAAAAACATCATACCAGAGAGATATATACACAATTATGTTTATAGCAACAAAATTTGTAATAGCTAAATCTTGGAAACAGCCCAAATGCCCATCAACAGAAGAATGAATAATGGATAAATAATATATTTTTATATAATGAAGTATTATTTTGTCCTAAAGAAGGATAAATTTGAGGCATTTCTAGGTAAATAGGTGCAATTTGAAATCATACCCTTAAGTGAAATAAATTGGATTCACATGTGTAAATATTGCAATGCCTCCCTGGTCTGGGAAACTGAAAGAGTAAAATAAATATGGACCAAAATATAAAATAGATGTTGTGAAATGGAAAGAAAATTTTTCAAAACAAACGAAGAACTAAGGTGGGGGAAGCAAAAAAGAAGGAAGGGAAAAGTAAGAAAACTGAGTTTAAAAAAGTATAAAATAGAAACAAAGCTTTGTAAAAAGGGAAGAAAAGATGGATTGAAATAAGGAGAGAGATTTGGGAGAAAAAATGAATAAAAATATGTATCGTGTATGGGTACAAATTTCTTACGATGACTATGATCATCATGTGGATCATGCAAGCTTAATTGAAACAAAGAATGTCTCTTTACACATATATTATGTACAAGACAATATTTGGAAAGGCAATAGATACATGCCAGTAATACAGAGCACGCACTTTTCATGAACATCTGCTCAGATTCCATGTTACAGATCAGTAAATTTCATTCAATGAAAACTTACTAAGGTAAAGAAAGTAAAGTATCTTTATAATCCTACAAATATTTTCTCAATAATAAGACATATATGTTTGGATAGAAAAAGTCTATGACTAAAACTAACTCCAATCCTGGGAATAACATTCGTTAAATATTGACAATGAAAAGTTAACATGAAAATAATTAATACATCATTTATATGACTAAATTATTGAAAGATTTGTTACTGACTGCACAAGAAACTTAAACACTGAAATCATGGTACTCATGAATGAAATAAAAAAGATAAACTTGTAGTGAATTTGATAGTAGTACAAAAATTTATATAACTTTGCCAATAAGCTGAGAGGCTGAAAGGAAAAATTTTCTACATCTTTAATAATATTTTAAAATATTAAGAATTTTGGCTTAGGAAAGAATAAATCATATTTCTTTTATCGCTGTGGAAAATAATATTAAAATTATCATATGAGGGAGCCAATATGTAGCTATATGATAAAAAATACAAATTATAAAGACATGTTAGACAGATAATTACCATAATTCTTATATTCTAAATTGTACAATATTGGATAGTTTTCAATTTTTTATTTTATTAATTACTTTTCTCTTTTAGTTTAATTTTTACCATGATTTAAAAATGTTTTCTTCTAAAAGATTGCCCAAATCTTAAGATGTTAAGAAATTGCCTTAAGAGATTGCCCAAATCTTAAGAAACCTGAAATTCCTCCAGGTAAAGTTTTAAAAGGAAGTTATCTTGGCTACTTATCAAAATATTTCCAGGATTTAAAATATTGTTTCATAAAAATGTATCCTGATACTACTATCATTGATATCTTTTAAAATATACTTCAGAAATTATGCACACATCAAAGAAAATGTCATCTATAGTAAATTTTAAATGCAAAAGTTTCTCATAAAACATATAATATAATTTTAAAATGCCCACCTCTTTTTGTCTTATATATTTGGAACTCCAAAAAATACTTTGTCATTCCAAAAACATCATCAAAGAAAAAAATTGCAAAGGAGGTTTCTCTGACCACTGAAATCCTAAATTGACCAACTAAGATCTGTCTAGGTAAGCTACCCAAGATAGGCTAAAATCTGTACAATGGTATCTGGCAGTGTGTATATGGGTCCACCCTGCCCCAAACTCTGCATAGAGTGAGTCTTGGTAGAATCTCCATCCATCTCAGTCCTTCTAAGGGAGACTTGTGTTTCTCCACAATGTGGGAGATTTCAGCCCTCAACTAATCAATTTAAAGGATAAGAATCTAACTGAAGAGGTCTGAGTCAGCTGGGTAAAGGTCTGACTTGATCAATGAAATTGCCCAAAGGAGCATGTTTCTCTTTGATCATAGGGTAAAGGGTCATCTTCAATCATGCTTTAGAGAGGGGCCAGAGGGCTGTAAGTAAGCTGTCACAGGAAATGGATTTGCCAATTTGGAGAGTTAGAGATGAAAAATTTTCTGACAGGAGAGTACAAAATACCCAGCTGCAAGAGATTCTATTAGGCCTGATGTTAAGGGTTCAGAAGTGGACTTTCCAGGAATGAAAGGTTACTGATGCAACAAAGGCCAAATGACAGCAACACAGAAGCAAGGTGAATGGAATTGGATAGTTGGAACAACAGAGTTGCTGGTCTTGCTGAAAACTAAGGAGAATATTTAAAGACACAGTGTATTGCTGGATGTGGTGGTTCATGTGTATAAACCCAGTTACTTGGGAGGCTGAAGCAGGAGGATTAAAAGCTTCAGAACAGCCTGGGCAACTTAGTGGGACTCTGCCTCAAAATAAAATAAAATTAAATAAATAAATAAATAAATAAATAAGCAAGCCAGGGTGTCTCTCAATGGTAGAACAGTCCCTTAGCACTCACAAGACTATAGGTTCAATCTCCAGTAACACACACAGCGTACACAGAATATATATATATATATATATATATATATATATATATATATATATCCTGTCATAAGAGTGCATTATGATTTCATTTATATAACAAAGTTGATAATGGATGGTCAGAAAATGGAGAACAATGCTGCTACTGTGGTAAATTGTCATGTTCTCTTAATGATGCAGCCATGAACTAGTTACACTGAAACCGTGGGAATTGTTCAGAACAATTCGTATCTATTCTTCCTCCAATAGTACCTATAACTCTATGAAAATGGGAAATATAGGCACTATGTAAAATTTTTCATTGATAGTGGAAGACTCAATATATCATCATACCTCATAGCTTGAACCCCTGAATTGGAACTGTCTTTTGTTAAAAGGAACTATTTTACCTTAGATCATAATTAATTATAGAGACACACCTTATGGAATAGCTAGTCCATTTTTTTTAAATCTGGAAATGCAAAATTTTGATCTATTTGTTTCAAGTCCAGCAAACTATTAAAGGATCATCTTTGCTTCAGAGCTTCCCATAAGATTAACTGAGGTTTCCATTACTACGTCACAGCTTGACCTCTCCAGCTGCATAGTTTAGTTCTTTTCATGCATTTCTACAGTACTTCCCTGTAAAGTTCCTATATCTTTTATTTTTCTAGACATCCTACATGAGACATCACAGAAATCTATCAGAGTGCTACTAGTTGGTCATCATAGCAAACTAGAGAACAAAGTAGATGATCCAGGTGAGAAAAATAGACAGGAAAAATCTGTGATTTCCTTATATCCCACTAAATCCATTCAGCTTAAAGCAGACCAGAGTTGTGAGAGAATTTTTCACTTGATATAAAATTAGACGGTTTGAACATCTGTTCTGGTTTGTGTCTAGATGTCCCCGCAATGCTTCATATACCCATGGGGCAAAGCTTCTAGAAGTTGTGATTGATTTGTGGTCCAATTCTGAGAGTATGGGTTTAAGTGATATACCCACCCTAGGGCAGGTGGCCTACATGCAATATAAGGAACAGAAAGAGCCTTCACTCTTTGCTCCTCCATTTTTGCACTTGCTGCTTTTGCTGTCTTTTGGCTGGCATGAACCATTCCTATCAGCCATGCCACCCTGCCTTGGAGTCAGTTGATTATTGACTGAAACCACCACAAACATTGAGCTAAATAAACCTTTCCTTCCTTCATTTTGGGTGTTGAGT
Source organism: Dolichotis patagonum (assembly GCA_004027295.1). NCBI lineage: Eukaryota > Metazoa > Chordata > Mammalia > Rodentia > Caviidae > Dolichotis > Dolichotis patagonum. Next base: position 2,120 of record PVJX010025782.1, on the reverse strand, counting down.
ATTTTGTCCCAGCAACAACAACAAAAAAATAACCAGCACAACATCTATAATAATTGTGTCACTTGTTATTTGGCTGTTGTGGATTTGGATACTACTGCAATACACATGGGTACGTGAGTATCATATATACGCTTATGAGAAATTGACCAGATTTTCTAGTATCTGAGAACAATCACACGAGTCAAGTGTTCATACCAGGGACTGGAAACGTTCTCAGAAGACGAAAAATAATCACAATGTTTTCTGTTGCAGCAGCATCCAACTTGTTTCATACAGTGATAAACACATGGCTCCACTGATAGTAGCCTGAATCAAATTAATGATGGAGCCTATACAAGCAATTTTATCTCCTGTTTTAGACATTGATTCTTGTGCTACTTACTTTCTCCATTTATTAAAAGTGGTTAGATTAAGTAATTTTCAAAGTTCTTGACCAATGCAAGAAAAACTGACACCTTTGTAGATAGATAGGCAAGTAGAGAAAATACACAAATACATTTTACATCAAACTCTTGAGGTAAAGAATAGATGATAGAAGGCAGTGCTGCCAAAAATGAAGCCAGCTCCAAGATTTTAGTGACTTTTCCTGTGAAAATTATTCACAAAACTATTCACTTCTATCTAATGATACATTGTTCAAGTTTGGAAAATTGTCTCAGCACTATGCATAGTTTGTTTTTAAGACCTCCAGAAAATTTATAAAATATTCATTAAATATCTGCCAGGCAAGGCTACAGTTATACATCTCAGAAGTACAGGTTTCATGGGGCCCTGCAGAGCATAGTGTCAGGAACATGCTGTATCTTCATACTACTGATACTTAGGTTATATTTCTTAAAGGCGCACAGTATTAAAATTAATGACTGAGAGTTGTAGAGCATTGTATGTCTCTCTCATACACAAGCAAACGCATTTTCATTTGCTTTTTCGGTTTATAACACTAGCGTCAAATACTGATTACCAATTTGAAGGTATCACCTGTATTATTGACTGCGGCCTCTCCACACCAAATTTTAGACTCTGAAAAAGTGCTTTTTTTACTCTCACAAAATTTACTTCTTTTTTTAAACTTGTGCTAAAATGGCAGCTAATCCCCATAGACACTGAAGTCTACAAAGAGGGCTGCAACTTCCTTAATGTTAATGGAAGACCTAATTTAGTACTAAAATAAAAAATAGAAGATTTAAAAGTAGGGTTTGTTAAACCAAAGATTTGAAGGTGATTTCAGTCATCTCCATTTCCCATATACTTTACATAGAAAGTTCTTATTTTCAAATAAAACAGTTTTTCTTCAATTTTATTGTTACTTCTTGGTACATGAGAAAAAGATTGAGGGAAAATGTATGAAATTTGGAAATGGTGTGCAATTTACTAGCATATTCTTGCAATTCCTTTTCCTCTGTAATTTGTTTTCATGAATCTGAAATTTTAATCAACTGTTACAGTTTAGTGGGCTCTTAACAATTTTGTCAAAACTCTATTTCAGGAAAAACAAATAGAGAATTAACTGAATCGTATACATAATTCTGCTTTAATCCACTACGCTGGTTTTAAAAGTTAAGAAGGTGCTGCAACTTTTTAATAAAAAAAAACTGTCCCCTTTGTTAGTCATAATTTTGGTCCATCTCTGGTGTGTATTATAAATGAATATTGATTGAAAATCCATTTTCAACCTTAGATTTCATTGGAGGAGAAAGAGAGAAAAAAGGCAAGAAAATGAGGGAGGAAAAAGCTATACTGCATCCCTGGATCTTTCCTGGAAGCGTGGGGAGGAGAAAGACAAGGGATTTCTGTTGGAGACTCCACAGCACACTTCACATTGCCTCACCAAGGGTACCAAAACTCAATTTCTTTATCTTTATGTCAGGAGGCTAAGCCTAACAGTTCAGTGAAACATTTCTGTGACTGTGAGAAGTTTTTTGTATAAGACTTTATTTATTAAGTTAAGATCTTTGTTGTTTGCTATCATAGTATGTATGCAAAGCCTTCTGTATCTCTACAAGTATATAAGGGTATGTACTTTCAGTGTTATTTTTTTTAATAATTTTATTTAAAGAGGAAAAAACAAAACAAAATAAAACAGAATAAAGGGTAGCAACCATACAGTATTCCAAGGAAAA